>CM076399.1:33718441-33761983 GCA_038363315.1 Mugilogobius chulae | reverse complement strand
ACATGAATCAGTAAACCAGCCTGAAGCCGGTGTAGTGCCTGTACCTGACCAGAGTGTGGCGCTGTGACACTGATACAGAAAGAAACTAGAAATTACACTGAGCATGTGCCAATAAAGTTGTTTCACGTAAACATAAACTTAGCGGAGAATTTTTTTAAACTTCACAAACATTCTGAATTAACAACATAATTACAACCAACAGACGAGAATCAGAATGTGAATTTATGCTTCTGATTCTTTGGAAATATTTTGACAAAGCTTCAAAACGGATTTAATGGAGATTGTGAGGGATTTAGTTTTGTTTTTCTTTATGTCTTTTCACAGTGAACGTTAACATTAAAGGTCAGTATATTCTGCAGATGAGACGTGACTCTGGGGCAGTTGTGTCATCATGGAAAAGTTGCTGGTACAGTGTAATTGCGAAGGCGCTAAATCTATTCACTCTGGGACGCGGTTTCAGAATGATTCATTTTCAGTGTCCTGAAAGTGTTTAGGTCAAATATTTGTTCTGAAACGCCTGAGCTTGGCTTTGAGTGAACAAGACTTCAGAAACCAAAGGGATTTGAGTCAATCAATTCTGTTGTTAGCTTCGCTGTCCAGATGCCAACTGCAGGAACGCCCACAAATGAAAAAATACGTTCTATTCATTTTGAGTAAGAATGCATTGATCCAGCTTCCGATACAAATTCAGATACTTTGGAGTTAAGTGTCTTTCGATACCCAGATATCAATACTATCTATACTAGATGGAAAGAGCTTTTTTAAATTTTCAAAACATAAGAAATTGTTTTGGAAAAGAAACCAATTTCTTATGTCTTCTTACATTGCACAATACTGTATGTAACAGTTACATATTGTGCGATGTAACTGTTATTTATAGTGCAAGTGACAACAACTTAATATGTCTCAAAATGTCAAACATTATGTGACGTTCTTGATCAACATCAGCCAATAAATAATGATCAGAAATCTTTCCGGGAAGCCACATAAAATCATCATGTTGTGCCTTTAATTATGCCCAAGTAAAGGCACAACTAGGATACTAGCTGATGTACCAATATCATGGAGCCAATACCTGATCCAGGACATTTCGTGAATTGACACCAATCTGTGTATCCATAATTTGTAACAGCATTCAGTTCCACTGTTTAAAAAACGCAAAAGCAAATGTAGATGTAAACAGAAATATTGTGCCAAAACTGACCCAAGACAACAGCCCAGATGTGTAAATACTGTATATTAACAATGCTAACTGCTACTCTGAGCTAAATGCTAATGTGATTGTCATTCCCCAATCGGAGTCAATCATGTTAGTTGTTAGCTTGACTATATTTTCAATATTTAAACTGCCTCAAATGCCTAAAAGTGTAATCTTGGATCATTTTTTAATGAAATAAATGTTTACAATGTTTTACTTTTGATAAAGTCATGTGAAATCTCGTACTTTCCTTAGTCATGAAATATATTAAATTTAACCCTATTGTGAGTGACCTCTAGGTTTCACTGCCCTGAGCTGTTAAAGTTTATCATCAGTTAAATATGTATTGTGTTTTCACAAATTTGAGCGAAGATTTACCTTAAAATAAACATGTTTAAAAAGTAAATATACAGAAGCATATTCTATATATCGTAAGTGTTGAAGTAGTCAAGATGAACTTTCGAAGCATCTGAGCATCAACTTTTGACTCTAATTTGGGACTGAAAAACGTAGACATAAAACGGACACATTTGTAAATACAAAAAAACTATACGTTTTCAAAAGCCAACTTGATATTAATACTTTGAATGTTTGCCTCTGTTATATTGTCACAGATCGACACTGCACACGCTGCTTTGTTTCTGCAATCCCATAAAACAACCTGAAATATCCATTAATCAGTACACGGAATGCACGAATGATCAAAAGCTATTACACGGACGATTGGCAGTGTGAACCCACCAAACACTTCTGTTTTCACAATCAATATTTCCTGGAGAACATTTATTCTGCTGCACACACAGAGTCGGGCCATAACCGCTGTCAAACGGAGACACACACGGAGACTTCAGTCACATTCAAACAAGCTCCAGGCCTGAAAGTTTTAGACAGCAGGTTCAGGAATCATTTCATACACAATCATTTATCTTTGGAAGCATTGCAGGTTTTCAAAATTACACCGACCGGAAAAAGTACAAGTTGTCTAGAAACTGAATGAATAGAGAATGGAGGAAGATAAAATAATGTACAGTAGATTCTTGTATGAATAAGCAGGAGAATCACTGTCCTCACCTTTGGAGTGAGCTTTAAATATCCTTTGACCTAAGCTGGACATCTCACATCACCTTTTTTTGACTCATTATAAAGCAGAGGTGTCGAACTGGCTGCCCCCAAGATGATTTCATGTGGCCTCCGGAAAGATTTCTGATCATTACTGATAGTGGCTCGATGATAAAAGCAGACATCTTTTGAACAACAGATTCCAAAATACACTGCAGTCTAGCGCTGATGAGAGGAGTCCTATAGAAGTATAAAGGTTTAGTGATCAGATGTGACTATAAAACCTAAAATGCACTTTCATGGCAGGACGATATTGACAAAAATGAATCTAGATATTTTTTTTGGCAGATCTCATTTGCAATAATGAGATGATATTATTTCAAACCAACCGGAAAATTTTCAAACACATATTTAAGTGTATTAGTTGAACTGTAGGATGTGCTATCCAATCAATTAGTCGAAGATTTTTTTCAACTAATTGACTTATTTTAATTGCAATTATGTGTGCAAAACCAGCGACTAAGCTGCCACAATGATCAAACGCTGTCAGTGTGTTTTCAGTTCACGCCAACGTCACATTGAGTTGACGCCAGAGCTAAACTGCCCAGGTGCAATACAAAAACTCCACCTTCTGACGTTGCCTCGTTGTCGAGTTGGTGTTGAAATGAAAAAGTTATTACACACTTTACTATGACAGCATTTGTCTCTGGTAGGCAGGTGATGCGCGGTGCAAAGGGTCACATGATTAAACCTGGCGTTAGTGTTTTCTCACATGAGATTATGCGCTTATTTAATGCAAACATTTCATACATGTGTCTGCAAACAAAAGGCATCTTGAAGCGCAAGTAAGAAACTAGACCTTTGTTGGTCCACCTCAGCACACAATACTAGTGAGGATCGCTCCAACTCAATGCTCGCATCACTCGCCCGTTGCAATTGTTATCCAGATTTTGTGCTGTCACGAAATACGTATGGCCTTCGGGCATCTCCCAATTTTTGCGAGCCTGTTTGGGGTGCAATTATGGGTGGACTAAGTCTCTGACCACATGTTTAGCTTCACTTTAAGGTGAAAACCAAGAGGATGAGGAGGAGCTTCTACCCTGAAGTTGCAGTTAAGTTCAATCTGGCAGATTCACACATTTCTCCTGCTATAGTATTGCTAGATAATGTACTGTATGTGTTTGTATTGTTGCTTGTTTATGTCACTAGAAAGTATGAATTTCACAGCATGCACTTGTGCCATGTAACAAATCAACCATAAACTAAATGATTAGTGTGACCGTGATTGGAAAAGGAAGATCAGGTATTAAAAAAAAAAACGTTGGTTGATAAATAACAAAGGCATAAACTACAATACAACTATAGAAGTTATTGTGACTGAGTAGCAAAAGTGTGATAAGAACACGTGATGAAATGTTTCTTAGCATTTTTGGCATATTTTACATTTGTTTGTCAAAATATTTAAACAGCTTTTCTGTTTCCACGACAACATCGCATTTTTTACTGTTGCACAACAAATAATTCACGCATCAAATGACTAGAAACATCTTATTTGAGCTTACAAAGGTAACAAGTTTTCCGTGTGTGATCCTAAAGTCTGCGTCAGCTAGAAATGTGCTCATGTAGTTTTTCTGCTTTTCTGCCACTGTTTACCTGATTTTTTCTTTTTACATGTCACATACAAACTCAATTTTAGTAGTATTTTACTCGTGTTTGACTCTTGCAGGAAAAAAAATTATTTGTTTCCATTGACTCTCATTAATTTTTACCACTCACTGCTGATGTCTAAAATGGAGTAACATCATTTACATAACTTTATCTCCATTGTTTAGCCATTAAATGTAGAAAAAACAGTGAAGCAAAATTGAAATCTGTCTCTACAAGTCTTATTTTTTGGTACTAAGTAAAAATAAATATATTCCAAATGTGTTTCTTCTCTTCGTCCGACAGATGTAAAACGCAGATAAGTGAGTCGTGAGTCATTCTCAGATTAGAGCGAGAAAAATACAAACTGGCAAAGATTTTCCTGTAAGACATTATCGACAAAAAACAAACAAAAAAACTCAAAGTAGGGGACCACATCTCTGCCGTGTAAACAAACAATACGGTGAGACAAGCTGCCGGCCAGACGAGGCGTTTTATATTTAGAGCAGACAGGAAGTGAGCTCTTTAACTTTAGCTCAGTCCGGGGCAACCACAGTTCAAATTACTCACATGCCGGGAATTTTCCAAAACAAGTCCCGAGCCCTGAACAACTCTGGAATTGTTTGGAAAAACGCAGCGGGCAACAATGTAAACAAGCTCTCATGACACTATCACGGAGATGTTTATTTATTTAAGGGAGAAGATGGTTCAAATTTAACAACTACGTGCAAAGATAGAGCAGGAGAAGAGAGAGGAGCCGTGTAGGGCAGGACAATGACAGGGCAAAGCAGAGATGTGGACTTTAATTAGACTCAAGACTTGAGACTTGTCTTGATAAAATGTACTAAGACTTGGGACTTGACTTGGACTTGGAGCTTTGTGACTTGATGTTTCACCTAAAAAAATAAATTGTGTAATGTTATATCAACAAACAGCAACATGTCCCTCCTCAATTCTGCATTTGTGACTGGATAAACAGGGCTGTACGCAGCCATACAAGGTCCGAAATATATTGACCAAAACCAAATATATATATATATATATATATATATTTTTTTTTTAACGAGAATATGTTGTTGCTTTTAAATTGGCTAGAATCAGGCTATTAAGTTTGGAGGGTGCAGAAGTGAGAAATTCCCTGGAGTGTCTTAACATTTAACAGCTGGATTTTGGATACTCCTAAAGAAAAGGGGTGACTGTTTTTTTTAACCAATGTAATTTCCTGCATTTTGGTGTGTTATTTTTATTATGATGTCATTTTACTATAATTAAAAAAAAGAATAAGCAGTAAAAAAAAACAAAAAAATCAAATAGGGGCGCTCCTAGAGACCAGATTTAGGGGGCCCCAGCCCCAGATGCCCCCCTTAGCACTGCCCCTGTAAAACTGGGCTTTAAAAGCGTCAGTCAGACTGACTCAACCTGACACACTGTCCTGTAGCGGACAAAACACACTTTTGTCAGGTCAGTTTCTAGACTTATGTTTTATGTCATATTCAGGCAAAAACAAAAGCTGTAAAATGAATGAGTCAACTGAATAATTCACTGAAAAGGGCAGGACTATGAAGTGATGTGATGTGTAGACGCTCGGACATTAGACTTGTCTTGTTTTGATTTGTCTGTTCTTTTTAAAACGTCATGAGGCAGAATTGTTAAAACAATGAAGTTTGTTTGTTTCCTAGCGAGAACGGGGGTTTAAGGACACGGGACGCTCTGGGACAACTGTCCATCTGCCTGTTTGCTGTTGAACAATCTGCTTCTGTATTTCTGAATAATAACTGTTTCTGATTTTCTAATGCTTCTGTTGGTATTGACCAATAATGTTTCATTCTTTGATTTTCTGACAATTCTGCTAAAGCAACAATCTTGTGACGTCCTCTGATAACTGCTGTTGTGATTTTGGGCTATACATACAAAAATAGGTTGAATTGAACTGAAGTGTTTGCTCTATGTGGATTCTTCACTGATTATTACAAACCTGTACTAATCATATTACTTCAATTTATCGCCTAGAACTACAATGTAGCTTTGTTTTGCGTTAAGAGCCCTCTTTAAGTGTTTTTACAGGCACCAAACTGGTCAGAACTATAATGTTACACTTCTCCTTTCAGTCTATGCTTTTGATCTTACATTTGTGTAATATAATCCACATATCACGCAGACACTGGTATAATCTATCTTCAGACACTGGTATAATCTGGCCTCAAAGTCCAGCAGTGGGTCTGAAATCCATCAAACATTCATGGCCTTCCCCGTGGCTCTCCCCATGTTTCTTTAATAAATATTTCATTCTGCTCATTTCTAACTGAAAGTCTAGAGAAGTGGAAAACACTGGAGTCACGAAATAAACGGAGAGATGTTCCTAAAAAATATATATATATATATTAAAAAAATGTAGATGTAAGGGTATCAGTGAGAAATGTGAGAAAAGCCTTGTTGCTGTTTTATGTTTGTTTGTAATTATAATGAATGAATTGTTGTAATCATACAGGAGAAAATACCCCCTTACTGTTAACAACACAGTGGTGTCATCATTAGAAATGGGCAAGATAATGGTATTTATATTGGTATTGGTCGATATTGAATCATAGGAGCACCGATACTTTTAGATTCAGTCCTAATTTGTCTTCAAAGCATTAACTTGAACTAACAAATAAAAAGGATAAAAATACGGCTGCATATTTACATCCAACACAATCTCACTGAAATGTGTATCTATACCACGACATGTTAATAATGTATCATGAGCACGTTTCTAGCCCTTTTATTGAAGCTTTTCACAGCGTCAAATAGAGATACTGTTTACTTGTCTTGGTTAAAGCCACCTGATGACATTTTCTTTGGATTTAACGGCTAAGTTAAGGTCTGAAGATACAAAAATGTTTATGTCTGGGGCTTGGAGTTGGTTACGATTAGGATTTTATTATCATTCATAAACAATAACACATTTTTTATTTCTTTTACATAGTAAAAGTCAGACCAAAGACATTTTACCACATATTTATTGATGGCTATTTTATTCTCTCCAACTTCTGCAGTTGTTAATAATCATGGTCACATATTGTACATAAAACAATAATACTGTAATTGATGCCACGTTATCTATTCATATTCATCCTGTCATATTCTGCACTGTGCTCAGACATAACAATTGGGGTTGGAAATGTTATTTTTACAAATAAAAGTCATTTTGCACGTACACCACTATAGTAGCTCGTCTCTTCTTTCCCAAGTTGATTTTGTTTCTTTTCCACCCACAACTAACAGACTTTCACTGATGCGCTTTCCTCAGAAAAGGTGAGAAGAATAGCCAATCAGAAAGGAAATGTGTGTGAAAGTGTGATGTTATGGGCTATTATGAGAGCAAAGGGGCTGAAGCATGAGAAGAAAAACATCAGTGAGACAATGCAAAAGTATAAGCAGAGAGAGGAATAGACACACCAGAAGGAGGGAAAATCCCCCCCATCCCCAGCAAATGCATCCTGATTATAACTATAAATATTTTTATTTTTTTTTATTTTCTTGTTTGATTGCATGCTTCTGTTTCCCTGCTGTTCTTGAACTGTCCGTTGCAACACTAGATTTTCTCCATTGTGTGACAAATAAAGGATATCTTCTCTTATTTTTGCATCCATTACAGAAATGAACAGGCGGTAAAATAGCACATGATACACATTAGCATTTCAGTGAGATCGGGTTCATTATGGATTCATTGGGTTCATAAAGCCACTGAATATTTTGTCCCAGATAAATACATTTAGTGAAGTGAAAAGTAAGTTCATGATCTTGTGAGTCATGCTTTGGATTTTATCAAATATCAGCCAACAGCCACAGCGAGAGGCAAAATGTTGGATGGACATCGTCTCAAAAAAGGCATATTGGCCTATCATTGGTCATCTGAATAACCTTTCTACTGTTGCTTGTACACTAGTATTTTACTGGTATTCAGATATTTTTTTTCATAAATTGATGTTATTTATAGAACGTGAGTTGACTTGAGGCTTAGACTGATCGATGTCGTGTCTCCTGTGTCCTTCTGTCGTCTCAAACATGTTTCACACAGAGAGAAGCCATTAGAGCTGCTGCTGTCCCACCGAGACTCTTCCACTGGAGCCGTGTGCACTGTCCAGTTCAATCATTCAGCAATCTCCAGGCTGACAGCACTCGACCAAGGATAATCCACGACTAGACAAGGACTAGACCAGGACAAGACCCAGAACAAGACCAGGACTAGATCAGAACTAGACCAGGAACAAGACCAGGACTAGACCAGACCCAGAATAGTCCCGTTCAATCATCAGCAATCTCCAGGCTGACAGTACTCGACCAAGGATAATCCACTACTAGACGAGGACTAGACCAGGACAAGACCCAGAACAAGACCAGGACTAGATCAGACTAGACCAGAACAAGACCAGGACTAGACCAGGACAAGACCCAGCAACAAGACCAGGACTAGACCAGGAACAAGACCAGGAACAAGACCAGGACTTGACCAGGACAAGATCCAGAACAAGACCAGGACTAGACCAGGAACAAGACCAGGACTAGACCAGGACAAGACCCAGACCCAGAATAGTCCCTTTCAATCATTTAGCAGTCTGATAGCACTCGAGCAAGAATAATCCAAAACTAGACCAGGACTAGACCCATAATATTCATGTCCTGTTCAATCTTTTAGCAAGGTGCTATCTAAGATATGTCTTGACTTAAATTAATCCAAGATTAGACCAGTAATCTCCAATCTAAAATTTAACCCGACCAATATAATACAAGACAAGGCCAGGATTATAACCTTCTAATTCCGGCAAATTTGTCAAATATATATTAATTCAGGTCTCAGCTGTTAACATCAGCTTTACCAATCCTTATATTTACCAAAAACAATGTAGGCGGAAATTAGATTATTTTTAGATTAGATTTTTTTGATAGTGCGGAGAAAAGTTCTCACTTGTGATCTGAGCCTGTTAGTGTCAGAAGCTAAAACTACAGGGATACAGATTTGCAAAGACTTTAACCATTTGCTTGTGCGCTAAAGGATCAGAAACAGTTTTAGTTTTAATTTAGTCAGACGTGTGAGGGAAATCAGACCGGAATAAGAAGGGGACCAGATTTAGACAAGGACTAAACCAGAGCTAGACCAGGGGCCTCATTTATAAAGGTTTGCATAGGATTTTTGCTGAGCAAGTGCGTACACCTAGTGGCCACAGGTGGCGTGCGCCACGCAAACTCCATATTTATAAAAGCCTCCGTGCGCTCTCCTTCACGCAATCTGTGCTTTATAGATCCCACCTGCTTCTAGAATCTGCGCACGTTAAGCAACGTCAGACCACGCCCTCTCCACACCTCCAATTCACCATGAAAGGTGATTCATGAATAATATTTTAATAGACATGAGGCGATAATCAGTGGGTTTGACACACGGGGAAAGGCAAAAGGGAAGGAGTCAGAGCTACGGACCAAGCAGCAGCAGCTTGTCACATGTGGATTTACTACTAATAAAATGTGAATGAAAAAGACTCTTCTCCCTCAAATGAGGCTCACGTTTTGAATGAATCAGTTGTGTTTAACAGAATGTGCGTGAGATTTGGCCTCGTTCACTCACATAGGCCTATATACGTGCACGCGGAAGTCTGAATGAATGAAACGAGGCTCATGAGCGCGTGAGGGTGACACAGATGCCCTCCCTGAACGAGCCAAAGAGCGAGAGGGAAATACGCTGGAGCCAGAGAACAGGCAGCGTTACAGGCGAGAACGGGACGTGAAACTCCTTTTGCTTCTTTGCCTGCATGTGCGCGTCCGTGGCACAGACACTTTAGACATTTCCTTTACTTAGACAGATATGGGTAGGCGCTCCAAAGCTCCCCGTTACCAATTAATAAAATGACTCGCCTTTGGTGCACCCCGGTTCGGGCAGGCTTTGTGGAGCGCGCGTTGTGTCAGAATGATTTCTGTCTATCTACATTCTGCCGCGTGCTGCATAAAAAGTTGGACCTGCGTCTTGTCCGAGGCTTTATTTATTAAACAAAACCTAGCTAATGTGCTGAGGGAGGAGTTTTCTCTCAGGTCTGAGCGTTGTTTCATAAATACGTTCATAGATTCAGCGGCATTCTCTCTGGTATTAGAGCCATAATCAACACGCACGCACGAAAGCCACGAGTTTGTGCCCTGGGCTGGTGCCCTGTGGCTGCAGGCAACTCTGCTCCTGGTGCAGACAGCTCCTCTGATGATGCTGCCTTTGGTTCATCTGTACCCAGCCAACGTATGTATATGAAAGGAGCAAAATGTGTTTAATGTCTGTGGAAGGGGGTGTGTGTGTGTGTGTGTTGGGGGGGGGGGTGCTTGTAATATGGGGGTTGTCTGGCGGGGACGGGTGGAGGGTGGTAGGCATGTGGGATTGTTTTTAATTAAATGTAAAGCACTTTGTGTTACATGGATGTATGAAAAGCGCTTTATAAATAAAGTTTGATTTGATTTGATTTGAGAGCGCACGGGCTTACATTCATGTGTTGTAAATAAAAATGAGAGGAATAAACATCTCTTGTCTGTGTTTGGTCAACATCTGCTTTAAGGCAGAAATATAAATGTAATATTTGTATAAAATGATGATTTTCTGCATCAAACACTTCCTCAAACTCTCTTCACTTCTGCTTCTCTTTACGAATGTCGTCTTTTCCCCGTGTCTCCAGCCTTTGCGTACAGCGCACGCATGGGTTCCAGTTTGCGCAGAGCTGAGCAAAACCCTGCGCCTAGTGGAGCTTTTATAAATACCACCTTTGGCGCAGAGGAAGGTTTACGCACTGCGTAAGGCGTAAGCAAGCTTTATAAATGAGGCCCCAGGACAAAACCAGAACTAGGACAAGCACCCGAAATGTCATGTCCAGTTCAATCATTCAGCAATCTCCAATCTACAATACAACTCAACCAAAGCTATGTCATGACTAGACCAAGACTAGACCAGGACTAAATCAGGGCTAGAACAAGACCAGGACACAACCAGACTTTTCAGATCTAAACTAGAACATAACCAGGGCTAAAATAAAGTCAAACTAGGACTAACCTAGAATTGAACATGTCCACAAAGAATGGTACACTGTAAGAAATAACTGTAAAAATACACTTATTTTCAACAGTAACTAACCGTTTCAGTGAAAAGCAGTTCATTACCGTAGTTTTCTGAAGGAAAATCTCAAAACTACCAGTCTGTAAGCCTATGTGTAAATTTACGGTAAAGTACAATATTTGTTCATCTGGAAGCACATGTGTTCTCTTGCCGGCACATTTTATGTGAGGAGTATCGTGACACATCTGGGCACAAACCCTGCTTTTTTCGACATTTACTTCAAAAATAAGGTAAGCCATCTAATTTTTTAAATTCTAGCTGTTAAATAACCTGTATTTATATTAAAAATGTGATAGTTGAAAGGCTTTTGTGTCGTGCTTTGACCGTGACAGGTCACATGCAACACAGTCACGTTTTGTCTTAAATGTAATGTGTAGGATATATTGTACTTGAGGCTTATGGATTTAACCATACATCGTGACCATGCCACGGTGCTCCATGTCAGCTTGTATTTCCACCACATAAATGCAGGAATCACTTTAGCCTTATGCCTCTTCTTATCCTACAGGTGCACTGCTTGTGTCAAACCTTTTCTCCACCTTGTAAACTTTCTTTGCTGGTGAGAGCTGTGTGCAACAAGTGGAGACACAGCTCCTGTACTGTCCACGTGTATGCACCCAGGGACTCTCCGGTCATCAGTCTACTCTGATCTACTCATGGAATACTTCAAAGAGAAAAGAACTATTCCTTTCTAATGTAAGTCCTCTTTATTTTCAGCATTTACTTTATATGATGCTTAATCGGCTGTATTTTTGCAGATGTCTACTAGTGTTGCTGATTGTTGAGAAAACTTTGATTCTACCTGCAAGTACAATGCTTCTTCTTACTGGTGAGTCCCTTATTGTGCTTTTGTAGCATACAATATCAATTTCATGTGCACAAAATGTTTGTTTTCTCATGTGAAGGTATACTCTCGTAATGAATGTCATAATAACATGTCTTTACAGCAAAACAAAATTGTATTAATATTGCTCAGAGTAGGGCTGAAACGAATTATTGAGTAATTTGATTACAATAATTTGATTATTATTATTTGCCTCGATGATTCGTTTAATTTGTATATTTAATTAAAACGGCATGAATCTGTGGTGTGCAGAGCAGGCAGAACCAGCAAGCAGCGTTTGTTTCACACGGAACTTATTCCAGGACAGCACCGCTGCTGCAGCTCCAGCACAGCAGAGGAAACAGCCGTGTATTTTAAACTAACAAGTCTGTATTTGGAAGAGACTTGTGTTTGTGAGAGCACAGAGTGCCGAAATCATAAAACAAACAAAGTCTCTTACAAGGGACAAACTTACGGAGGCTGAACTGAACTGCCCATGGAGCTAACGCTGCGAAATGACTCGATCTCTAAAAAGACAAGCTGCAGATAGAGCGCTACAGAGCTGTAACGTTATATTCATAATTTACATGAAACAGACTCACACATTTGTGTAAGTTTATAGCTCTGCTCCCAGTTTGTCACATTTGAGACATGTGCAGTACTTCAGACCCAACGTCAAAGTGCTTTGAGTCAAACCCCGAGCCTGCAGATGTTTGTGGATTTAACATTGAATCTAATAAGTCACAAAGACATAATAAGCTCTCATCTCCCATCCCAACACACTTCTGCATCTATGTGAAAATTATATCAATAAGATGGTGAAACGTGGCTCACTTATGATACTATGATATTACATTTGTGTATTAAGGGGGAAGTCTGTTTTTTATGTGCAACGAAAAATAATTGTGTTACTAAGCAGAAAATTCTTATTAACCTTATAAAAATGTTTTACAAAGAATAAAAAAAAAGTTAATAGATTAATCAAAATTCATAATCAATAGACTAATCACTTACTGAAATAATCGATAGCTGCAGCCCTAGCTCAGAGCAAACAAAGTCTGTCTGTTTCTCTCTCTCTGTAATCTTTTTCTAAAATCCTTTCTTTGTTTTTGTTTTGGCACATTGTTTCAGTGGGACAACCACCGATGGCTGAATGATCAGAACTGGAGGACAGACAGTCTGTGAAGGCAACTTCAAGATCAACTCATTCTTCCTTTTGGTCAGCCTCAACATGCTGAGTGAGTGACAGCATCAAACAAATGAGTGTATCAAAGCTGTAGACTTGTTGCCTTTAATGGCATCAACATTATAGCTTTATACGTGTGATAAGAACATTTTGGCATGTCAGGCTCCCATATTCACCAACAATTAAATGTATATTTCATAAGACAAGACACTACAAATCTGTTCTTAATTGTTTGCTTTTTGGTTATTTTGCTTTCTCAACATCCAACCAACTAGTAGCTCAATCTGCTCCTAAATCTCTACATAAAATTACTTTATTAAAATCACAAATTTAGCTCTTTCACACCAGATTTTACAAACTTTTTGTGAAAGTTTCAGAAGAATTTGTTGTTATCTAATTCAAACCCACATTTGCATAATGTGCATATGTGGCTGTTGTTATATTATAAAATGCCTTATAAAAACATTACAGATGAAAAACTTGTAATACATATCTTACATTTATGTGACTAAACTACAGAAAATTTAAATGTAAGATATTCACATTAATAACTTCAATTTAAGATTTTGTCATATTCACCGAGCACAAGTTGGCATTTTAACTTCTTGCAAAAATAGAGTGCCTTCAAGCAGAAATTGAAATTACAAAAAAAAATTAGAAAATAAGTCAATCATTTTTAATGCAATAGTTATCGATTTGCAAATAAGCAATCTTATACTCATTTAATTTTGCCCTTACTGAAAGACTTTGTATTTTCCAAATGTTTAAAATGGACAATTAACAATCACAGCTTATGTTCTTTAGTGAATTGTTATCTGTTTTGAAATGGTGCATTTTTTTGAAGTTCTTAAATAAAACATGTTTTCAATGAATTTTGGTTTCAGAGTTTTATTTGAAAAGCCTATCTGCTTGTAGCAGTGTGATACCGTTATTGTTTTTTATTGTATTAAACCGTTAAATAAGACTACAGGTAGATGCCGTTAAATTAAGGCTAAATATACAACAGTAATGTACAGTAAAATAATAAAAAATACGGTAATGTACTGCAACATGTTTACAGTACTAAGCTGTTATTTTAGTTACGGTAACACTACTGCCAATCTACGGCATTCTACAGGCAAATATTGCTGCCAGCTCTTTACTGTTAAATAACGCTATTTTTTCTTACAGTGTATGGTTATCGGAAATCGGTCATATTGTCATTATCAGTATGTTTTCAAACGTATCGGCTCCATATTAAAATATTGTCCGATAATTGTCACCAATGTGTTTTTCCTGTGAATTAGGCGTTCTAAATGTGATATCCGGTGCTTCCACCTCCTGTGACTGGTTTGATAATTCAAAATGTGAACTAAAAATAACTGGATGAAAATGCGGTTAGTGTGTCATTCCTAATTAGGACAGATTCGGGAAAGTACTGATTACAACCCTGCTGCTCTCCTTCCACCTTTTTGTAATATTTCTCCATCAGTTTGTTTTGTTTCAAATGTGTTTGTGGGTCTCGAGATGTAGTAGTGCAGTAGTACTTGAGATTAGTTTCAAGTACTACTACACTACATTCTAAATCATTTTACAATCTTAAACTGTTTTAACTTGAGCAACACGTCTGTCTCATCAATCATCAGCACGGTTACTAATGTCCTGTTAGAGGAGGAAATGAAAGCGCTCTGAAGGCTATGAATACACAGATGACATTTGTACAGTGAGACTGTGTTAGTATTTCCTCCATCAGTGGCATTTGAATCTTTGTGAGGTGTGTGAGGAGGAGTGAGTTTCGGGGGTGACTCTGACCTCTGCAGTGCGGCCCTTCGTCCCATCCGTCTGTGCAGTCTGGAGATCCGTCACACAGTTTGTTCATGTGGATGCACAGCTCTGTCCCGCCGCACTGGAACTCGTTTGGAGGACATCGTGACACTGCGCTGTGAGGACCTGCACAAACACAACAACATGTCATTAATACACTGTTTAAAGGGGACTTTATCTAAGAGACACTGTAACGTTATAACGATGTCCTCTAATTATTCATTTACTTAAAGTTGTCTTGAGTTTGACTAATCTTCAAAGATTCTGCAGGGACACTGAGGTCAAATTTAAAACTTTGTTAGACCTTTCTAAAAAATAAAACTTTTAAAAACATTTAAAAGTTGTGACCGTCATATAGTATGTCACAATGCTGCTTCTTTTCACAATCACGTCTTAAAAGTGCACTGTGTAACTTTTTGAATAAAAGGATGTTTTTGCCATTTAGATTTCTTTGCTGCACTAAAAATAACCATTAAAATCTGCTTCATCACTTTGAGACCTGCATGGTCACAAAACAGACTTTCACTTGGCCTAGAGGAGTCTCTTTTTGTATGTTACCATGGAAACATATATATTTTTACATTATGGCATAAAACATCCTATTCCCATTCAGAATGCCCCAAAGCATGGCTTTAGCTGCCTATTTTTGCTGAATTGTGTAGCTAACGTTTCATATCCAAAAAGTTACACACTGCAACTACAGTTTGCCACAATTATAAAAAATCTAATGAATTAACAAAAGGAACAGAATTTATACAGCAACCGAGCATTCAATCTATTCCATCAACCTTATAACAGAAGAATCAGTCGTGTTACACTATATTATTGAGATAGAATGTTATTTTAAAGCTGTAGGAATTAAATCAAGAAGTCTTCATAAAGAAAAAGATCTGTGTAAAACTTATCAAGACTTACAAAGACAAATTTAAGACTTTTTAAGACCTTAAATTGTTTTCAGACTTTCAAGACCCTGCAGAAACCCTGAATCTTGTCCTGCAGGTGATACTTGTGCTTGAGTCTTGTTTTCACCTGGTCTGGGGCCCAAAGCCCAGGTTTCAGCGAATTACAAAGAGTGGGTCTGGTCACCACAAACCTAACTTCACTCACCTCACATTAAAATTTTGTTTCTCTCAATAATTCTGCAGAAATGTGAAATGTTTTCATTTCCACGTAAAAATTTTTTAAATATATTTTTCCCTGTTCTTTTTTGTTGTAAGCAGCTATGTTAGTTTTCATAAAGCAGATGTGTGTCCTTGATTGGCTAATTGACCTGTCAATCACTCAGATCACTGAAATTTGAATGTGGAACACGGAGGCCAGAATAAATATATTTTTTTATATTGACCTTATTTTAGTCCCGCCCACTTGGCTTGGAAATGCACTTCCTGTTCAGCTCTGTTAAGGTAGCTAACGTGTTTGTCTGTCTGTCTTGTGGGGCAATTTTAATTAAATATAATGACAGTTAAAATAAACCCATCGACTGAAATCTACAGGCTAAATGCAGCTAAACAGGAAGTACATGTCCTAGAAAAGTAGGCGGGACAAAATAGGGTCAATATTGTCTTTGGATTTTCTAGGCAAGTTTTTATCTACCACTTAGATCCTACTTATCTGTATTTATGTAATGTAAAAAGTCATCTTCCAAGAAAAACAAAAATACAATGCAATTTCCTTCTAAAAAACAAGGCAGAGCTGAATTGCAGTTCAGAGAAATAAAAAGTGCAGATTTATTATCAAAAGCAAACTTCAAACACATGTACAGTATAGATAATTAAGATGAAAATTTTAAAAAAGAAGTTAGTAAAAACAAATCTTTACCTTAGTATTTTCAATATGTTTAATTTATTTGAATGTTTGTGTTTGTTTTAATGCAAACCAACATCACTTCTATTATCTTTTTAAACAGCTTTAGACACAATGAAAGAACAAACTCAAACTGTAAAGTATCAGACACAAGGGAAACGCTTGAACTGCTGCTCCTACAAACAACACAAGCACCTAAATAATCCCTGTGTGTTGAGCGGGACAGAATGATCCGCAGGTATCACTCACACTCACACACACAGATGCAGGAGTGTGTCTCTGTTTGCTGATCCTCTGTGATTGATTCGGCCCCTGAGTGCACCTTCTCGTCTCTTATCAGTCTAATAGAAAAGCTCGCAAATCAAAACCAATTTTAGGAAGAGCAGCGACTGTCACCGGGATGTCGATATATAATAAAAGCATCTGGCACAAAAGAAAAGTGAAATGTCTGTCTGGGTTTACAGAAGCAGAGGAAAGTGAAGCCACAAGTTATACAAGTCACACACAAGCCATTTTAACTTGTAACGTGTAAAGTCGTGTGTGATTGAGAAATATGAAGGCCTGTGTTTGTGGCTCTCTGTGTCAAAACTTCAATCAATATTTATTTTGATATAACTTGATAATGTGAGTAAGGCTGCAACTAAAGATCATTTTGATAATCAACTTGTTGGGCGATTATACTTTCGATTAATCGATTATAGTTGTTTCAAACACTAAAGTCAGTTTAACAGTTTGTTTCATTTCTTTTCATTACGTAATGCACCTGTTGATTTTTGAGAGGAGAGAAGTGAACTCCAGTTGCTGCTATCAATATACAGTATTTAGAAATGACCAAGTAACCAGTATATATAGAGGGATTTTTTGTTTATCAAAGCGGGCGATGCGCACGCACCTAACCTGCAGAAAGAGCCGCCGCTCATAGACACAAACAGATAAAACAAGTCGAAAAAGCATTGTTGTCAGTAACTACAAGAGTTTATGTGCAAAAACAAAAGTTATGCTGCTAAGTTAGCATTTGTGAATAAAATTCGACCCTAAGACCCTTAAAAGTTACATTCAGGGGAAAAAAACAAAAAGAAAAACACTGTCTCAAGCTCCAGGAGACAGACGTCTGTCAGACCGGTTCAGACCTGGTTCAGCTGCTCTCGTCCCGTTTTGAGGTTTTATTCAAAGAAGTTTCCCCATGTAATCAGACAGTGAGCAGGTCTTTCTGCATAACGCATGCACAGTAGGGTGGAAAACGCCGTCGACCGAAAATCCCTCTATACAGTAAACAAGTGCAAATTTAAAATAAACACATACTGTAAAAAAAAATGGATTAGTAGAGAATGTTCTTTTTAACTTTCTAACTCTAATTGTTTTTATAGACGATTTCCTCATTCTCAATTAAATCTCAAAGAGCCACACTGATGTTTTTAGACGGCTCTCGAGCATTATCAGTTTGCACTGAAACAATCAAACTCAACAAATAATATCAATTGTGACCTTAAACTAAGAGCTTGTGAGCACAACAACACTTACAAAGATGAAGGTTTTCCCAGAATCAAACATAAAGAAGCACATTCAGCGTGTAAAGAGTCGTTTTCAAACCACATTTAGCTGTAGAACTAGCTTAAACTAGAAAACTACAAAAAGATCTTCTATTACAAACAGGAGCGCTCACTCGGCACTGAAACTCAAACGATCCTTAAAGGTAAAGATGTCTCACTCTGACTATTTTCCCCAAAACGTTTATAACAAGTTACAAAATATGGAATTAACTTATCAAACATGAACTTACTCATTGGTTTTACTTAGCTTAAATATATTATGAATGTGTTTTAACTGAAAAACAACAATTACACTGAACAAAAACATCAAGGCAACACTTGTTTTGCTCTAATTTTTCATGAGCTGAACTAAACGCAATAAAACAATTTCTCTCAGATATTGTTTACAAATGTGTCCAATTCTGTGTCAGTGAGCTCTTCTCCTCTGTTTGAGTAGTAAGGTACTGATTAGACAGAAGGAATATTGCGCAGGTGTGCTTTAGGCTGACCACAATAAAAGAAGACTGTAGTATTAAGGTTTAGCACACAGCACAGTGACAGTCTGTAATGTTCACAAAAGCTGTTGTCCTGCATTAAATATTAATTTCTTTACCATAAGTCATTTCCACTGTTCCCGCCTCAGTCTTTAAAGTAAGTGTATTTGTTTCCAGTGTATCGTCTGTTTTTGCAGTGTTAAGTATTCTGACTCCACAGAGACGTCCCATATTATCACCGCGGTGACGGTTCACTGTCTGAGCCTCAGAATGTACCACAAAGAGTTCTTAGAAAGTCCACGTCTGGGTTTGGTCCAGTTTATGTTTGGCTTTGAGACAGTTTTATAGAGTTTATGGGTCATTCATGGGCCACAAAACATTATCTTTCAGCATATTTTTGATAAAGAATACTTTTTTCTTGTGCTTTGAATTGGTTCATAGTTTTACATTTATCATAATGAATTTCAAGACAAGCTAAAGTTACTTGATTCTAGGATTTGAACCTAATTTCAAGCATTTTGACTAATTTAACCTCGATTTAGTGTAGAGACATAAAGTGTTTTGAACTGATTTCAAGACATTGTTTTTCATTTCAAGCCAAATCGTTTGCCAATGCCAAACTGCTCTTACCACATTGGCAAATTTTTGTTCTTATTTCAGACCAACTTCCCCTAGAACCAGCTAAAAATCAGGGCGTTTACATGGAGACCAAGAAAACCAGATAAGTAGCCTAGTCCAATTTAAACTAGTTTTCCAAAGCTCATGTAAACCCGGGCAGACCTATTGAGGAGCTGTAAACCAGTTTTCAGAAAACCAGTTTGCGCACGTGGTCCCGACCGATTGTAGTCTGATTTCAGACCCATGTAAACAGACAATCGGTCTACAGATGGATAAATGTAACTGAGCATGCTCACAACCCCTGTTCACTTCACATTTCAACAATACAGTTAACATTTTTACAACAAAAAAGTTCCTTCACAAAGCGAAACACACAGTCACATCTTTAGCTATGTGTTTAACACACACTGTCCCAGAATGATCAGAGTGTAATTTTACACACAATATTACAAACACGTATCAATAGTGTTTCCAAGTCAATTTAAGCAAGTCTACATTAGGTCTGGGCGATTTGACAAAAATGGAAATCTCAGAATCAGAATCAGAATCAGAAGGAATTTTATTGCCATTGTCAGTGAACAAACAGAATTCACAGACTAGGAACTTGCTGCGGTGCTAATGTGCAACATATAACACAGAAAACACAAATAAAGATAAAGAATCTAGTAAAATATATCAAATATCAAATATAGTAAAAATATTTAAGATATATAAAATCAAGTATAAGGGCATGCAAAAATAGGCCAATAAAAATTAGGCAATAAAAATATACACAGTAATCAGAACAGTCAAAACAACAGTGCAATCTGTCAGTGCAAGAGGTAAGATAATACTAACATAATGAATAAATGAACGAATGAATAAAGTGACAGGTGATGATGTAACTGTTAAAGTGACAATGCAGGAGATCAACATAGTCGCAGGTTTATGGAGTGTTCATGAGTCCTACAGCAGAAGGAAAGAAACTGTTCTTGTGACGTGAGGTTCTGGTCCGGATGGACCGTAGCCTCCTGCCCGAGGGGAGTGGCTCAAAAAGTCTGTGTCCAGGGTGAGAAGGGTCAGCTGCTATCCGACCTGCACGCCCCCGAGTCCTGGAGACGTACAGGTCCTGGAGAGATGGAAGGCTGCAACCAATCACCTTCTCAGCAGAGCGCACAATGCGCTGCAGTCTGTGTCTGTCCCTGACTGTGGCTCCAGCGTACCACACGGTGATGGAGGAGGTGAGGATGGACTCAATGATGGCCGTGTAAAACTGCACCATCATCTGGGCCGGCAGCTTGGCTTTCTTCAGCTGCCGCAGGAAGTACATCCTCTGCTGGGCCTTTTTGATCAGGGAGCTGATGGACGGCTCCCACTTCAGGTCCTGTGTGATGGTGGTGCCGAGGAAGCGAATGGAGTCCACAGTGGTGATGGAGAGTCTGTCAGGGCGAGGGGGGTGAGGGGGCTGTGACTTTCCTGAAGTCCACGATCATCTCCACTGTCTCTGAGCGTTGAGCTCCAGGTTGTTGCTGCTGCACCAGGACACCAGCCGGTCTACCTCCCTCCTGTAGGCNGACTTTCCTGAAGTCCACGATCATCTCCACTGTCTTCTGAGCGTTGAGCTCCAGGTTGTTGCTGCTGCACCAGGACACCAGCCGGTCTACCTCCCTCCTGTAGACAGACTCATCACCATCAGAGATGAGTCCGATGAGGGTGGTGTCGTCCGCAAACTTGATCAGTTTAACAGAGTCATGGCTGGAGGTGCAGCAGTTGGTGTACAGAGAAGAGCAGAGAAAGTACACAGCCCTGTGGAGATCCTGTGTTGATAGTCCGAGTGGTGGAGACATTCTTCCCCAGCCGCACGCACTGCCTCCGGTCCGTCAGGAAGTCAGTGATCCACCTGCAGGTGGAGTCGGGCACGTTGAGCTGGGAGAGCTTGTCCTGGAGCAGAGCAGGGAGGATGGTGTTGAATGCAGAGCTGAAGTCCACAAACAGGATCCTAGCGTAGGTTCCCGGGGAGTCCAGGTGCTGCAGGATGAAGTGGAGGGCCAGGTGATGGCGTCGTCTACAGACCTGTTGGCTCTGTAGGCGAACTGCAGAGGGTCCAGGAGGGGGGAGGTGAAGGACTTGAGGTGAGGGAGGACCAGGCGCTCAATGACTTCATGACTACAGACGTCAGCGCCACAGGCCTGTAGTCATTAAGTCCAGTGATACGGGGCTTCTTGGGGACAGGGACAATGGTGGACAGCTGAAGCAGGCAGGAACATGGCAGGACTCCAGGGAGATGTTGAAAATGTCCGTGAAGACTGGAGCCAGTTCCTCTGCGCAGTGTCTCAGGGTGGCGGAGAGACACCGTCCGGGCCCGGAGCTTTCCGTGGGTTTTGCTTACGGAAAAGCTTGAGCATGTTTGTATGTTTGTGGCAAGTGTCATTTTGTATTGTCGTGTAGGTGTAGCTCCAGCTAATCCTGAACTGTCCTTGTGTTTGTATTTGTTTTGTCAGACCGACTGTTCCTGCCCAGTGTGCTGGTGCTGAACGACTGCAGCATCAGTAAGGCTGGGGAGGGCTCAGACATCGCTGCCTTCTGTGCTCATGTAGTGGAGCTAGATCTGTCCTACAACCAGCTCAGCGACTGGGGAGAGGTACAGTATGCTTTCACTTTGTACACCAGAGGTTACATTAACCGGCAATTTTCCGTCATTTACCGATTGCAGTTTGCTTTGACGGAAAATTTTCAAGGCTCTCCGTCATTTTGACAGATTGAAAATAGAGCTGCCCTTTTATAGTCTACTAAATTAGTGACCTGCATCCCGACCGGACTTGCGCTCTCCCTCAAACTGTGGAAGCGAGGGCTTTCAACCTCGTTCATGCGCGCTGTTATTCCGTCAAGGAGGCCGCTAGACTGATACGTGACCTATGAATCTGTAAACAGGAGGCTGCAGTTTCACGGGCCGCACTTTAAGCTAGCCACACACTACACGACTGTTGGCTCATTTTCCCATGTTAATTTCAGTCGCACTTAGTCACGCCTAGTCGAGATTAGTCTAGTCTAGTTGAAGCCAGTCGCAGTTGTGTCACTCGTGTAGTGTGTGGGTGTCTGCGACTCAACTCGTGTTCCAATCGTGTAGTTTGTGGCAGGTCTAGACTAGACTAGACTCCAGTCGCAGGTTTTTAAACGATTTTTGACGCGCTCCGGTGCTTTTTACTGTTTTCAACGCTCCTCTGGACAAACACGGAGCCCAGCGCTAATGAAAAGAGCCGAGGAGGCACTGGAAACAGCGCCTGAGATGAAACTTTCTGTTTACGTCTTTTCAGAAGAAAACGCGTGCAAAAACAGCGGTAATGGCAAGGCACAGAGGGAAATTTCTCCCTACATATCAAATGGACTGTGTTCAAAATGCACACAGGCTAGTTTTTACACCTCTGATGACCAAAACTACTGCGCACTCACCATCTCCTTCTCCTCTCTCCACGAAGCGCTGCGATCTGTAGCCAGATACCATTGGCCTCACTCCAAACAACACAAGTTTCTTCTGATAAAATCTCATGAAAGTAATGCATCCACGTCAAATCCACGGGGGAAAAATATCCAACTTCGTCACCTCTGTCGCCATTTGTAGTGTTATTTTGAGAGAGCTAGCTAACTAGCGTGTTTGTACCGGTGTTTTGGCATAACGTCAGAACATAGAGGGTCACGTGACCTGTTTAACCAATGAACAGTGTTTGCTTATGGCAAAAATAAATCAATATTAATTACGCTAAAACAAAACCCGTTTTATATTTCTATCTTGTAGAAAATTTTAATCAAAGACCAATAAATAATAATAAAAAAGTTAATCAAAAGGAGGCAGAGGCTGTTTCTCATCAGTCCAAATGGGAGAAAAGATACTATGTCAATAAGACTAAATATTTTATTTGAAATATGTTTCATGTCTTTGTAAATCTCTCAGGATTTGCTGATATAACACAGGTCTGTGGCGCTGAGGCTCGCCTCACTCAGACTGCGCAGACACAATGAACAGGCCACGTTCATGCAGCACTGTTTCTGCACAAAAAGTATGTAATATGTTTGTTTGTTTGTTTCTATTTGTCAAGAAAGAGAATATTATGTGAAAGTCAGCATTTTTAGTGAGTTCATTTGACAGTAAAGGCCTCACAGCTCTTAGACTCTCTTAGGGCTGGGCGATATGGCAAAAAATTAACATCACAATTTTCTTGAAGCCAGTTCACAATTTCGATTTTATCACAATCTTGTAGATTGTTTATTTTCCTATTGTCTTTGAGGTAAACACAATTCACTATCAACAGCTAAATCTAGCTGTCAAAATCCGACCAGTGTTGCCAGATTTTCAGAGAGAAACAAGCTAAGTGGGCCCTTCAATAAAAAGTTAATAAAAGAATCGATCAGGTAGAACATTGTGTATCTAACCCTTCATACATTAATAGCGGCTTTTAGACATGAAAACATGCTAAAAATCCATGTTTCAGTTTTATAAATTGATGTATTTCCAGAAAAATGAAGCCCAAAGCCGCTATAAAGACTTGGATTTGGCAACTCTGAGAGAGTATTAGGTGTGTTCAAGATGGTCAAGACGGTGCAGTCGGCTCGAGCCGGTAAGGGGGGTCGGGGGCTACGTCAGGGCTACGTAGGCCTCGGTAATCTCGAGAGATCAATCCGGCTCGAGTCGACTTGACAAATCGTCGAGGCGAGGAAAAAGCAACTGCTCGAGGCTTCACCGCCTCGATGACTACAAAATCAAGATGCATGATGGGAAATGTAGTGCAGTGACTGACCGCTGATTCGCTTTGATCCAACGTGACGCGCTGCAGTTCCTCCTCCTCTGTCTTTATCGTATTTGTGACTTTTATATCATCACACGTGTTTAACACGAGTCAGAAAAGACGCAGGATGTTGTAAATTGCACACAACAACATTAATACAAGATCCTGATGAGCTGAAAGTCACTTTTACAAAGGCAAATCTAAAGTGTGCCAACTTTATCATGAGCTCTTTATTCTTTGCTCTGGTGATGTGTGAGTGAGTCTGTGATGCGTGAGGGAAACAGAATTCCATTTACAACGTTGTAGGTAGTTTTATTCAGTGCAACACTTCAAACAAACGCAAGAGCTCCGTGAGTCTGTGAGATCTGAGGCTGCCTCGATGCTCTCGGGCTCAACAAGTGTCCAAGTTGAATCTCCTCCTCTTTGCCTCAGCCGCCTGCTCTCGTCTGCAATCCAGGCAGAGATTTTCGCATCTTGAACACACCTAATAAGTTGGAACAGACAGATGCAGCAAATGGAGAAAAGGGAAATCACGATATGACGATTTCATCAAAAAAGCAGATTGTCACAGAGATGAGCTCACAATTCAATTTTCATCACAATATTGCCCAGCCCTAGACTCTCTACAGCCTAAATACAATTATGTGTTGTGTAAATGTGTCTGTGTTTAACTTCACTGTGAGTTTGACAGAACAAACAACTATATAAATCATCCAAAGCAAATATGTAATGGTCACATGTGATTATGTGCTTCTGTTTCAAACATATGTCTGCAAAGTGAATAAAAAGGCATCTTGAAGAGCAGCTGTAAACCTCACCGCACGTCTTTGTTGGTATAGAACAGTAGTGTTAGCATTACAGTGTGTTGGTATGAGATAATGTTCAAACGTGACCAGTTGGGCCTAAGGCAGGGCTTAAAGTTCTCAGTCACTGTGACGGATTTCAGTCAATTAGAAAAATATAGGAACATTTTCATTAGTGATGTTTTATTAAACGTTTATCTGATAAGTGGTTACTGTATCTAACATGGCCCGTCAGGCGTTCTGTCCATTTATTCACATTAAAAAGTGGATTCTTTGTCTAAATCCGACAAGGTAATACTAGTAACATATCACATACCATGGCCAAGAACTGCACCTATAAAAAAGCAGAAGAAATTCCTCTAAAATCCTCCAAAATGCAGGAATTACTTCTGTTTTCAGCAAAAGTTTCTGGTGAAGAACACCCCTTTTATGCAAGAGTTTAGTTTATATGCATTTCTCATCTCAACTCAAAATTTCTCATCACAAGTTTCTCCTTATCACATCGATCTCTATTATCATACCTTAGCTGTAAATAGGCGTTTTCCCACATGAAAGTACCAAGAACTAGTCCCCATATTTCTCCAGTCCCTGTTTAGTCACAGGAACTACCCTGTCCCCATGTTTGTGTTCGCACAGCAACAGTTTCTGAAAGTGGGTCTAACTAGCCTTAACATTATCATCTGTTTAGTCTGGAACATTTAAATAAGTCATTAAGTGGTGTCAGGAAAACAAAAGTTGTTGTTTTTCGATTTCACAAAAAACTTTAATGTGCAAAACTTAAAAACATCACTGGGATTAAAGATAAAACTGAATTATTCACTGTAATTTTAATAATAGTAATATAGGCTACTAATTACAAATTAAAAAATACATTTTGGGAGTTACTGCCTTTAAATAATTTTTCTTAAGGATAAGGAAAGTTTATCTAAATGTGGAGACTGTGTAAAACATGTTTCCAAACAAAGTTAGCATTATAAATGTGTTTGTGTCACCAAAAGGTTCCTGGTCTGACTGAAAGTACCTGCCCCAGAGCAGGAGCTAAAAAAGTCCCTAAAGTGTGGCCCCAGTCCATAGTTCCTGCTCTGTGTGAATGCTCCCAAAATGGGGACAGGAACTAAAAAAGTACTAGGAACTGAAAAAAGTTCCTACAGTGGGGAAAAGGCCTAATGTATTATCACTAAGATCAGACCTATTTTCTTAAAACATAGATGTCACTGTATTATTAAGATAAAATGCAAATGAAATTTTAACGAAAAGTGAAAAATTTTCAGTCAAATCAATTTTTTTTGCTTTAACCCCTGGCCTAAGGCCTAGCAGTGCAGGCCTGTTACTGCTCCTGACAGGTCCCAGCGCTGTAAGAACAGGTCAGAAGCATTAGTCAGTACCTTAGCTTTAACCTTAACTTTGTCATTCACCAATAGGTTCTGTTCACATTCTTCAATAGGATGATGTCATGAGGCCAGATGGTGGGCAAGAGGCAGTTTTTGTGCTTTGCCACAATATTACGTTTGTATTTTTTTTTTTTTTAAACTACTTTTACCTTTTTCTATTATGACAAAAATCGGCAATGAATGAAACACTGTATACACTGTATGTACTGTAGTATTTGTCTTACATTATGAAATGCACCTCCTACCATGCTGCTTCTTTTATGCATACATTGTTCCATCCAGTATGTGTAAACTCGCTCAACGCAGTGGAAGCATGTCAGAGCAGTGGCTGTGTGGGTCTATAAATAACACTTCAGCCCGTGAGTAAAACATAGTAACAGAGCAGACACGTGTAACATGTCCCCGAGCATGTAGTGTCACTCAGCTACTTTTCCCTCACAGTGTGGCTCAGATCTTTACTCTGTGGGGAGGAGCAGAGGGGCAGAGTCAGAGGAGGAGTGAGGAGTAGAAGGACAGCAGAGCAAAGGGACAGAGGGTCAGAGGTCAGGAGGAGTCAAAGGCAAAGTTAACCCATAAGAACCAGACCCCTAAATCCTTGAAGGAAAATTATGTGGGGCACAACACAGACTAAATGGAGCCCAAATAAGACATTTCTGACATTTTTTTTTTAATTTCTCCCCCTAGTGTCAGAGATCTGCAATGTCACACATATGTCACACTGGGCATTAATGGAGTCAAATGTAATAAAATATTATAATGGTATTTTTCATTAGAAAATTGTCCTCATTTATCAAAAATATATATATTTTTTACTCCCTGCAGCTTGCAGTGAGGTTGTAAAGAGTAAAAGTTGCCATCATTTGAAAACAAACCAGCCACAAAGTTATTTCTTACAAACGTACAAGTAGATCACACAAATGTGTCATGTTAATTGTATTTCCTCCAAAAATTATTGTTACCAATGGTATTTTTCTGCAGATTTGCTTTATCTAACCATAAAACAGGTTCAAAATACCAGACATTTAAGAATAACCTCTTTATAGACAGATTGTGTCCATTATATGTCAGTTTACTGTTGATGTTGAACATATAATATGTGGTGATCTTGAATATAATGATGTATCAGATAATTGTGGAAGCAGAACTCCTGCAGCTCAGCCTCAGGTTTCACCCAGTGACATCACAGTGTGAGTCAGAAACCCCCAGGTCCATCTGTCTGTCAAACAGGGCAAAATATCTGGCTTTTTTGGGTAAATTTGTTTGATTTTCATCAGTAATCTGACCTATAACAGTGCTATGTCAAAATTGAGTTTATTCCACTTTTTACTTTTAAAATCATCTTCTCTCAATAAAACCCACTTAAGAAAACATTTTAACTTAGTTTCAGCCATAAAACCTGATCCTGTTTGAGGTTATTGTTTGAAAATATATACAGACTTACTAAAGACATGCCAAAATGATTACAAAACGATACGTTCTTCAGAATTTTTAAGTATAATTAAGTTCCTTGGGTAAAATAAAATATGACAGAATGAGCTAAAATATTCTACACCTCATATTGATCCCTGATCAGTAATCAAAAATGTGACATATGTGTAACATTGGGGTTTTCAAAGTCTAAAGTCCCGCAGTGACACATGTGTTACAGCACTTTTACATTGATCAGTTTTCTATCAAATGATTGATAAAATGTGTAAACATCAGGTTGTGTGTGATCAGACACTTCTTCTGTCACTGTCAGAACAATCAAATAGTTTCACTTTATTTTGAACAAAAAATGATTAACTTTTACAAAAATGCTAATTAGGAAACCTGTGCGAAGTTGAAAAATGGCCATTTTGGAAATGTCACTGTGTGAAAACAAAGTCACATGACCAGGACCATGATGCATCAGGAGTCATTCTGGGACTGTAGAAAGTCAAAACTGTGAATAAAATCATTTATAGATCCTTCCAGAGCAGCTGAAGTGGCTGTTACACCAGTGTCACGGTGGGTCCTTATGGGTTAAAGTGAAGCGAAACTTGAAAAAAGTCTGTTAAGCTGTGTATATGCTATTTAAAATCACTGAGTATTATTTTCAGTCTTTTTTTTTTTTGTGTGGCAATTTTAGTGCAAACTGAGCAAATTAACAAGTTTCTGGTCAAAACTGTCACTGACTCTGTATTTCTGCAAAGGCACATGCCATACAAAACAGCACTGATTACAAACCAGGGCCACACCTACCAATATACACAATATACATATACACCAGACATTATTTCACATTCCATTTGTGAAAGCGTTAAGAAAATTGTTCTTATCCCATTGGCAAATCTTTGTTCAGAAACGTCTTGAAACCACTGTAATATTCTACATTTCATAAGCAATTAAATCTTAACCAGTTAAAACAACTCAAATAAAGATTAAAATCCCTAATCCAAATCAGTTTAAGCAAGTCTAGATATCTAGTTTTTGCAGTGTAAAAGTGATCAGTCCTCCACTCTTCTGTCCATGTGACACGACAGAGACACAGCTGCTCAAGACTGATCGCTCTAGGAACAATTTGGACACAAATACATGTTCTACATCTCATGTTATCCAAACTTTGTTTTGTGTCAATAGAACTAGTACTTTTGCAGATTTTACCGCCAAAATTCTCACGGTGCCAAAATTCCCATGGCAAAGTACAACTGATTTCTGCACATTTCTGTTGAATTCTTTCAGAAGTCACATAAAACATGAGGATATTTGTCCCGAAAAAGTTTCAGATTTGAGTATTTCTGTCCAGCATGATGATGCAGCTGATCATTTGTTCCAGCGTCAGTGTGAAGAGTGAACAGAGGCGGAGCTCACAGGGGCACAGAGGACTGAGGCCCCACTGACACCAAGTCAAACTTGAAGAGAAGTGCAATCATATATTAATCATAAAATTAGACATGATTTGACTTTTGTAAAAGTTTTGCTGGTCTAAAATAGCCCTCTCCAGATTCATGAAAAATGCTTCTGTTTTATTCAAAAGTTTCTGGAGCAGGATCTTACGTGATCTCTTTATTGTGAGAAATAATATTTAGCCTATTTTTGTCTGTCGCTTTGTGTATGTTTAAAAATTAGGATGAAATAGTTCACTTAAATGCTGCTTTGACTGGATTGATTAAGGTTTATTAAGATTGGAGGGCCCCTTAAGCTGATTTTTGCTTAGGGCCCCCAAAAGGTTAGATCCGGCTCTGTTACTTAATCCCGCTGTCAAATCAATCACACTGCTGCTTTCCATCCTCAATCTCACCTTTTCCTAATGCTTTTCTACCAATTTGCTGTGTGTGCTGCTGGAAAAGCTTGAGAAAAAAGTGGAAAGAAGGACTCAGAGTGGAAAGCAGCAGTGTGATTAGGTCAAATAGGACTAGAAACTCAGATGATATCCATTATTATTACACTTGACAAAAGGTCTCGATGTAAACAGATTGTGTAAAGTTGTGCTGTGTTTGTGCTCAGATCTCCACTGTGGTGTCCAACATCCCTAACCTGGACTTCCTGAACCTGAGCATGAACCCTCTGTGTGGAGCCCAGCTGGATCCTGGCCTGGCCCGGAGCTTCTGCAGGGTCAGGAGGCTGGTTCTGATCAACACACGGATCAGCTGGAGCACGGTGCACACGCTGACCAGACACACGCCAGAGTAAGTACACGGGTTCTTGGTGGGTTTTAAAATGTCTTACGCCTCCCGTACACAGACTGCGAGGTGAGTTCAGTTGATGAAAACTTAAACAAAGTGCTGCATTTATTTATTTTATGCTTTTAGTGGGAAAACACAAAATTTACCGATTTACAACTAATAAAGTTCCCCCAGCTTTAAGATCTGAATAGGTCTTTTCTCCTTTGCCAGGGGGTCCGTGGGAGGATAGCAGATTTAAAAGAAAGGTAGAAATGCAAGGATTGTAATGTGAAAAGTGTTATTTGCAACACATATTACATGTTAAGAGGCAACTGTTGGACTTGAAATACATTAAAACAGTAAAATGCAAGGGTTATACATGAAAATATATGAGTAATGATAAATTACCCCTAAAAATACATGACATAAGGCAGTGTTTTTCAACCAATGTGCCAGGGAACACGAGTGTGCCTTGAGTTGCTGCCAGGTGTGTCTTGATATGCCAGTTTTCAATATTTAATCTATAAAATAAGGTTAATCAGATTTAAAATTTTGATTTACAATTTGGAAGTTATTAACAGCAAGAAAAAAAAGCAAAACCAATCACCATTTATGCATTCATTCATTCATTCATTCATTCATTCATTCATTCATTCATGTGTTCCAAAATAGCTTAATTTGGCCATATTTCAATAATTGGTGTGCCGCAGGAAAAAAATTAAGCAAAAAAGTGTGCCATGACTCGAAAAAAGTTGGGAAAACCTGACATAGGGGTACTCCTTTTGTGAGATTATGATTAGGGGTACTCAAGACGAAAAAGGTTGGGAACCACTGGTTTGGGTGCCAGCAGTCCTGTGTACTGTAGAGCCACACTCACTGTGATCAGCTGAGCTTTGGAGAGAATGGCTTGTTTTATCTCCATTCCTAAGTCTGCAGCTTTGAGTTGATCATCAACATGTGTAAAGTTTGATTCTTGTTCTATGACTTTCACTGCAGCACAAGCTTTGATAAGTGCTTGTTTGTTTGTCGACGTCATGGTGGCAGAGCAGATAGCGTTTATGCCTCACAGCAAGAAGGTCGCGGCCAGGACTTTTTGTGTGGAGTTTGCATGTTTCTCCAGTGTCTGGGTGAGTTTCCTCTGGGCACTCCAGTTTCCCCCACCAACCAAAACATGCAGGTTAGAGTCATATCCTCCAGCTACAGTAGTCCTGACCAAGCCTAGCACAAAGATCTGGAGATGTGTCCCTGAGCACTGCAATGTGGAGTCACTGCTCCTGAGGAGATGCTCTCGAGAGGGAAGGATGGTCAAATGCAGAGGACACATTTTCCAACGGGGACAATAAAGCATACATTAACCTTTATGTTAATATGAACTCATGTGCTTTAATACAGAGAAAGCTTGTGGTTTCAATGGTTATATACATGCTTCTTTGTGACCTGGGTTGGGGTTAGCCCTAACTTAATCCTGCTTTATAAAAAACAAAAATATGAAAACCAGGTTCAAAAATCAACCTTGAAAATTGTTCACTGATACTAGCATCAGCTGACAACATTTTAAAAATCGGCACTGACCAAAGAAAACCTCATGTAGATCGACCTCTTGTAAAAATACAGATTTGTCTAATTTATTCTGGATGTCACAAACATTTAAATAATCTACATGCTTGTGGCTGAGAACCTGTGGCTTGAGGTAGAAGGGTTAAAGGCACTGAAACGTTGAACTGTGGCACCTCCTTGTGGTGTGTTCTGTTATAGCAGAAGTTATTTAGGCTGATAATCCTGAAGAGTGTGTGTGTGCAGTGGTGGAAGAAGTACTCTTGATGAGACAAGCAGGTAATAAAAATGTAAAGCAGGGCAGGAAAATCTTAGATAATACTGTAAATGTTGTTTTCAAGATGTCCAAAAATTGAATGTAATTTTCTGCAATTATCTGATTATTTTACAGCCAATACCACAAAACCTGTGTGTGTATATACTGTATATGTAATCCAGATTTGAGCTGTTTTAACTGGATAACATTGCTTATGTAATGTGGAATATCTCATTATTATAGGAACAGCAAATAATTGGCTAAAATAAGAAGCAATGTCTTGAAATCAATTCAAAACACTTTGAAACAAGGAAAATAATCTATGTTCCTACAATAAATCAAGGTTAAATTAGTCAAAATGCTTGAAATTAGGTTTAAATTCTACAGTCAAGGAAATTTAACTTGTCTTGAAATTCATTTTTTGCAGTGTAGAAAGTATTTAACACACCTTTACAAAACCATATTCTTTTATTTCTTTTCTCTTACTGGTGTTTTTTTCCTTTGCTGATGACCTGAGTGTTTTGTGTCCCAGGCTGGAGGAGCTGTTCCTGTGCCTGAACGACTTCAGCACGGTGGAGCACTCGGGTTCTCCCTGTCCCTCCGTGCGCCTGCTGCAGATCACGGACAACCGGCTCCAGCACTGGTCCCAGGTCAGGAAGTTCGGCCTCATGTACCCCGGCCTCAACACCCTGGTCCTGGCCAACAACTGCCTGCTGTCTGTGGACGACCAGGAGGAGGCTCTGCAGAGGCTGTTCCCCAACCTGCGCAGCATCAACCTCAACAACTCAGGTCAGGACGGAGAGAGTGGACTTTACAAACTCAACAAGTCAGGACGGAGAGAGTGGACTTTACCACCTCGACGACTCAGGTCAGGACGGAGAGAGTAGACTTTACAACCTCGACGACTCAGGTCAGGACGGAGAGAGTAGACTTTACAACCTCGACAACAGGTCAGGACGGAGAGAGTAGACTTTACAACCTCGATGACTCAGGTCAGGACGGAGAGGGTGGACTTTACAACCTCGACAACTCAGGTCAGGAGAGAGAGTAGACTTTACAACCTCCACAACTCAGGTCAGGACGGAGAGAGTAGACTTTACAACCTCCACAACTCAGGTCAGGACGGAGAGAGTGGACTTTACAACCTCGATAACTCAGGTCAGGAGAGAGAGTAGACTTTACAACCTCGACGACTCAGGTCTGGAGAGAGAGTAGACTTTACAACCTCCACAACTCAGGTCAGGACGGAGAGAGTGGACTTTACAACCTCCACAACTCAGGTCAGGACGGAGAGAGTAGACTTTACAACCTCGACGACTCAGGTCAGGAGAGAGAGTAGACTTTACAACCTCCACAACTTAGGGCAGGACGGAGAGAGTAGACTTTACAACCTCGACGACTCAGGTCAGGATGGAGAGAGTGGACTTTACAACCTCCACAACTCAGGTCAGGACGGAGAGAGTGGACTTTACAACCTCGACGACTCAGGTCAGGACGGAGAGAGTAGACTTTACAACCTCGACGACTCAGGTCAGGACGGAGAGAGTAGACTTTACAACCTCGACAACTCAGGTCAGGACGGAGAGAGTAGACTTTACAACCTCGACAACTCAGGTCAGGAGAGAGAGACTTTACAACCTCGACAACTCAGGTCAGGAGAGAGTAGACTTTACAACTTCGACAACTCAGGTCAGGACGGAGAGAGTAGACTTTACAACCTCCACCTATTTTAGTAGGTTTTTATTAAAGAGTTGAGGGTTGGGATTTTTTTTTTTTTTTCAAATCTGGCAACACTGGACACTAACAGCTGGATTAAGCTATTGACAGTGAAGAGGGAACTTTCCGACTCTACAAACACATTTGATCCATTTTTGTAGAGAAACAGTGAGTGCACACGCTGCATTAACGCGCCCTGTTCATTATGTATGTCTGACTCTGCGCAGGTCTGAGTGAGGAGATTCTCAACACTGTAGACCTGCGTTATATCATCTATTCCTGGGCGATTTTGACAATTTATAGCACATAGCTCATTAAAAATCATGAGCAATCAAACACATATGACAACTATCAAACATATTACATATAGAGATTATCAGTTAATGTCCACTGTGCTGCGCATGTCTCCTGCAAAAAAGACGCTGTCCATGTAGTTGGCTAGGGAAACTTCTTTGATAAAAACAATAAAACAGGACGAGAGCTGCTGTCTGGATCAGGTCTGAACCAGTCTGACAGACGTCTGGTACTGAAGCTTGAGAAAGTGTTTTTTTTTTCTGTTTTTTCACTCACCTGAATGTAACGTATAAGAGTCGTAAAGACGAATTTCATTCACAAATGTTGAATTTGCAACAGAAGTTTTATCTCACAGTGATAAACTCTTCTAGTTGGTGAGTGTTGCTGCTACAGCTTGTGTCAATTATCCGTGGTCCTTTCTGCTGTCAGGCTGCACGTGCTTCCCCCCTGTTGAGAAACAATGAATTTAAGTTCTAAATTGATATCATTTACCTAGTTAACCTTTTTATAACCTTATAAATAAAATTTTTTACAGAAAATAAGCCTATGTTTGTAAAGCCATTTCAGTACTCTTGATTTTAATATGTACTATACCAGACCTGGGCAAACTGTGGCCTGGGGGCCTGTTTAATCAGGCTCTCGACATGTTTTTGAGAAACAGAAACAAAGTATGAAGGACAAACATGACAAAGTATAAGGGACAAGTACAAAAGAAAACTTAGACAATGAGAATAAACTTGTGACATTTTGAGATTAACCTCACAATGTTATGAGAATATAGTTTAAACTTTAAATCTGTATAATTTAAAAAAACACATTTTAACAAGAATAAACTCTTATAAGTACTAGAAAAAGTACTATTTTTTAGTATAAAGTTAGTATTGCATAAACATTTGCTGTTGTTTTCATCAGTGACAAACCTGAGCTTTTGTTTTGTGCAGGGCTGAGTAAATGGGAGGACATCGAGCGTCTGAACTTCTTCCCAAACCTGGTGGAGGTGAAGGCCAAGGGGATTCCTCTGCTCCAGCCCTACTCCACCGAGGAGAGACGGAGCCTGCTGCTGGCACAGTAAGCACACACACATTTACTCAGGGTGGTAGTGAACGGTTCTGGTACCTGACTGATGGTCCGGTCTCCCCCTGCAGGCTGCCCTCGGTCCTGCTGCTGAACGGCAGTGCAGTGACAGAGGGAGAGCGAGAGGACGCAGAGAGGCTCTTCATCAGATACTACCAGGAGAGGGGGGGACACCAGCTGCCTCAGAGGTGGGCTCACTCACACATCACCTCGTTTTTTTATGCTGCGTTCAGACCAGACAGTGTTGGAGCGTCTAATTTTATGTGTTGATGCAAATTTTGATGCAGAATAGGCGCCCTAAATGCCCTAAAGCACGTTGGGATGTCGGGGGATAAGGACACTTTCTACTCCCCAAAGCACTTCTTTTGGATTCCTGCTTTTTTGCGGCATTTATAAAATGTAGATAACTTACCCGATAGCACAACTTTCTCCTCCTCCATGCAATGTCCTTTTGTTGTCTCTGTCCTCCTCCATTGTTACGTCGTACAGCAGTGGTTTGGACACCACAATGAGCATTTTTAATAGAGCCATGTGAGCTCTGCGTCAGTCCAGATCATGTCCCATATTCACGACTTTGTTTTCTTTTTAAAAGACAATGTGTTTGATGTATTTACCTTGTCGACATGTTTCGGCTGCTATCAGCGAGCTATCTTCCCATATTGTTTGTTTTGCTGTGTCGCCAGATTTTAAAAGCAACAACCGACCAAGCCTTTGAAAAAAGCCCCAGAACAAGCAACTTTTGATTTAAAAAAGCGATTAAAATACTTCAGTAAACAGTCCTTGATGTGAGAGCAGAGCAGCGTCACTACGTCACAGGAGAGTCATGTCTTTTTGGTGAACACCGCGTTCAGTCGCTTGAAAGTTCAGCAGTGGCCTAATGAGGAGGCCAAAGCGTCCGCCACACTTTGGAGCGTCTACTTTGCAAGACGCGACGCCCAATCATGCAAATTTCAACGGGCTGGATCGAAATTCGCGCTGCAAACTGCAAAAAGTCTATATCTAGTCTTGCCTAAAATGTCTTGAATTCAGAATTTTGATCTGGATTTAAGTAATTTTTAACTGAAATTTAACAGATTTATTTGCTTGTAAAATGTGAAACATTTTACTGGTTTAAAAGAATTTCTAACCTGTTTGAAGAGAATTTAGCTTAAAATGGGAAAATAAATTTGCCAATGGGGTAAGTAAAAAACTCTTAGCCCATTGGCAAATAAACTGGCTTATAGTAAGAAGCATTACCTTCAAGACCAAAACACTTTGAAACAAGGAAAATAATCTTGGTATATAAACAAATATATGTCAGATTTGTCAACATTTCTGAAAATAGAATTAAAATCCTTGAATCAGGAAATGTTATCTTGTCTTCAAATACATTTTTTGCAGTGCAAATTTGATGGACGCCTCAAGACGCAGGTTTACATTGACTTAACATGTAAACTGGACGCATTGAATGTTCCCACGTTGTTCAGTCAACATAAGAACTAGTACACATATGGCAACACAGCATTCTGTACTTCAAACTTTAAAACTGCACATAGGAGCCTGCGCATTCAGAACGTTAACAGTCCAGACGGTGCAGTCTCTGAGCATAAGGCAACATAAATAAGACCATACGATCCTGAAGGTTTACCCACGAGTCTATGGGTCTTGGTATATAGCCAGTAGAGTCGACTGTCTTGTCATTCGGGGACAAATAGTGTATCTTTTTTGTTTTTCTTCTTAAATTTAGTTGATAGTACGGCTCATAATCAATTGCCCTCAATGACCCAGGGAGTACGGTAAATTGAACCATAATCATCATCAAAATGTCAAGAAATAAAGGCGTATAATATTTCACTTCATGAGTTAATGCATAAACTGGTGTAACATAGTGAATACGCTTATAAAAAATACTGATATTTTTCATGATATTCTAATAATATAACCAGCCACTGTATATGACATTTGAAGCTGCTCACAGTCATCTAAGGGTCTGCTCAGGAAGTCTGTGCGTTTGCTCGGGAACATTGTGGTCGTGACGTCACAACCGCACACCTTATACACGTCCACGACATTTCAACAACAGATAAGATTCACATTAGCGACATTTGGACCCTCCTCCTCACATTATAACTGGCCCTCTGGATGCTCGCCGCGGTCCGCCCGAAGCCCGCCTGTAGTCCACTTAACCTGCTCAGAATGCTCACTGGAGGTGTAGGCCTGACTCAGGGAAAATAACCTTTTGCGAGACAATGCCACCAGTCTGTGCGGCTCAATGGTGTCTTTGTGTAACGGAAACCAAACCAGGGCTTTTTTAGGTATAGGCATTCTCTCTCTCTCTCTGTTTCCAACCCGAGCTCAGACGGCTTTCCTGTCACTGCTCACGGATCGCGCTTACACACATGAGCTGTCCTATTTGAATATAGTCGTCACGGCGCACCGAGGCTGTATGGGGATTGCCCAGATTTGTCATACGTCGGTTGGTGTAACGGATCCAATTTTAGGGCTAGAGATCTTTTAGACATTTCAAAAGAGCAGTTTAATTAATAAGAAATACAGGCTCGTCTTATTCCAGAATAGGAGTCACCAATAAAGAGAAAAATAAAAGTTAATAATAATTGCAATTAAGGCAGGACAATATGGCCCTGCCCTATTTGAAAAGAGAGCATTTGTGATAGCAATAAACTTGAGATTGCCCAGGGTCAGACTTGCATGTGATCTCTAAAGGTTTGAGAGGCTCTCAGTCTGGCTCTCCATGCAGAGATGCTGAAGATTCCTTGCGCTGGAAGGAATCAAAAGCGATGATAGCAGCAGCACCGGAGGAGAGCTGGTTTGAATGGGCGCAGTTCTCCACATGAGGACATTATCGGCACATGTCTGGAGTACAGTTTAGGTTTGGGGCAATAATGGAGGACACTATTGCCTTCACGTGGAGCTGTGGAAAGTGTTTAGTTGAATATAGAAACAGAAATAAAAAGGTCTTTGACTGGAGAGAGATCACTGTCTGGTAAGACACGCTGCAGAACCCACTGCCTCTGTTATCAGACATTGCATAGTCTGCAATCGCTGGTGTAGATGCCTGGCTTAAGTTTTTTACCACAGGCCTAGGTCTACAAGGGTGCAAAAGGATGCATTGCATCCTCAGCTTAAAATGTTTGCATTCTCAGGGGTGACTCGTCACTATGGTTAAAGGTGCGACGCACCACCAACAAAACCAATCACCAATCAAAACCGACTAAAACCTGATTAAAATGCCTTAAAACATCCATGTCCAATCAGAAAAACCTATTTTGACTGCCAGTACATAGTCCCACCTCTTTTGGTGCAATCTGATTCTTGTTTCATATTGCACCCGCCGCTTCCATTGAATCTAATTTAAGAGCGTTTTTTTTCCAAGTTTCAGCCCTACTAATGGGACCTGCGGGTGCTTGCACCTCGCTTTGTCGTCACGTGTGTCTGCGCGACGACGCAAGGCACGTTCATGTTAAGAGAGCGCACAGCTAGTGATCAAACTCAGAATATTCATCACATAAAACAACTTTTTTTAACAGCTACGACCTTCGAGACTAAATTTAAACATTAGACAAGTTACAACAAAAGGTGGGAGAATGTACAGTTGTGTATTTTTGCCAAGTTGGACTCAGAGTTGTGTATTTTCTGTTTTTATTTTCAACTGTGCCATCCATGCCTATGTTTACTGTGGCTCTCAGGCTGTTTTTTTATAAATATGAAGCCTGCTTATGCATTTTATTCGTCGGGTTCTAGATTTTATAGTTTTTTGACAGAAGTTTGATTGCACGTTAATGCCACCTAGTGGTGTAAAATTATATTATTCTGGTTGATTGATTAGACAGTATGATAAACAACTGTGGGTATTAGGGTTTGGTAACTGTACTGACCATAGCACTCCCAAAGAAATTAGTCAAAAGCTGCCACTGATTTGAAGTGCACAAATGTGGCTATACCAGCTTGTCAAAGCGTGATTCTAAGCTAAGCAAGTTGAGTTCTGGCAGTAGTTGGATGGGAGACCTCTGAAACCTCAGATGCCACAGTGAGACAACAAGAGAAGAAACTGTCATTGTGTCCTTAGGCAAGACACTTCACCCATGTTGCTTAGTCTGAATCTGGTGTGAATGATGGTGGCAGCCTCTTTTCTGTCTGTCTGCCCCAGGGCAGATGTGGCTACAATAGTAGCTTAACACCATCAGGTGCGGTGTAAATAAATTACCAAAAATTAAGCATCTTTGAGTGTCTTGAAAACTTTTGTTAGTTGGACAGCTTTGTCAATTTGTAGAAAACAACACTGGTATATTTACTTTTCCACTGGAATTTTGGGGAAGCTTCCTGGTTACCTGAGTAATCTCCTAACTGTCACTGTCAGGCAGTTACTGACTTCATTCATTGTCTATACTACTTTACCTCGATGCTTTATATGCTTTCATAAAAACGAAACTTTTGTCATAAAAACAGAATTTATTTTACTCAAAAAACCAGAAACTTTTCACATTAAAACTAGGGATGCACTAATCCGATACTGGGATTGGATATCAGTGCTGATTCAGAAAATTTGGCAGAATCGGGTATCGGCTCCAATCGGGTATCGGCTCCATCGGTTAAGCCGATATCACAGTTTTTACTTTAATTAGACATATTGAGACTAATTTACTGACTGGTGTTGATCCAGAACGTCTAATATTGAACATTTTATTCAGATTAAGTGTGGCTTACACTAGAAATAACAGTTACATAACCATATAAAAAATGTCTTATTTTTTTTATAAGAAAGAAAAGCATTTTCAGTCCTTACACTGGTATCGGTTGATATCGAGTATCAGACAAAGAAGCTGTATTAGAACTGAAAAAGCTGGATCAATGCATCCCTAGTTATAACAGAAACTTTTCATATTAAAACAGAAACATTCCTCAGAAAAACAAATTTAATTCAAATTAAAACCGCGCGCGGTGATATAGGCCCTCGCCCCCCTTGCGACCGCGGAGCATGAGCCACCGCGGGGTACGAGCCACCGCGGCGAGCCCGCCTCTCGTCCTCTTGCGTTGTCTACCAACAGCTCTCGTCCCCCATAAGCTACATCGTATACTGCTCTATTCACTGAAAGGACAATTTATGACATTGTGACAGCCGCACGGTTGAAGATAAAGGTTTCATTGGCTTTTTTGTTCGGCATCCCGAAGGCAATAAGTGTGCCAAATTTCAAGTCTCTATGAGAAAGTAATTTTTTTTCATTCAATGTGAATGTTTTCTATGTATTTCAAAGGGAAATGTTTGACGTTGCCACGGCAACACGGTTGAAAATAAAGCTATGCTTTCATTGGCTTTTTTGTTCAGTATTGGATGGAGAATATGTGTGCCAAATTTTAGCTTTCTAGGACAAAGTAAAGATTTTCACCCTACCACTCACCCTACCCTCCACTCTGGCCAAATCTGCCAGTTCTCCATTGAATAACATGGGGTTTTCATGTTTTCCTTTGCCATGGCCAAACGCTTGCAGATAAAAATATAGTCCCATTGGGTTTTTTGTTTAGTGCGATGAGGAGAGTTAGTGTAGTGAATTTGATGCATTTTGGTGAAATTAAAAATTTTATCCCATTCAAAAGTAAGGGGGCGCTGTGGTAAAACGGTCAAAGATAGAGGCATGTGATGATTGACTTTTTTGTTCAGAATGTGAAGCACAATGGGTGTACCAAATTTTAGCTTCCTATGAAAGGATTTTTTTTTTTCCCCATTCAAAAAGTTTTGCGTCTCCATTGGATAACATGGGTTTTTGTCATTTTTACGTTGCCATGGCAACACGTTTGCAGATAAAGGTATGCTCCCATTAGGTTTTTCGTGCAGACAGCTGAGAAGGATGTCTGTGCCAAATTTCATGTGTCTATGACAAACTAAATTTTTGGGCTTAATGCATTTTTCAAGGGGGCGCTGTGGAGCAATTTTTTGACTTAGATGTGTTTAAAGTATATCGCTAGATGCAGCTTGCGAAGTAGAACAAAATGTATATTAATGCCGGAGAATAGAACTTTGCGTGTCAGAAATACGCATCTTTGAACACATTGGAAAATGTCACTTTTGATTTGTGGCGTGGCCACACCCACATTTTTTAAGATATCAGAAATCTATTGAAATACCCAAAGGCACAAGGGTCTGTTGATGACAGTTCCAAATTTTCATCCCATTTAACATAGAAACAAAAATGGAAAAAAATAAAACGTGAGATGAAAATTTCCCAAAAATCAGGTTCCGCCCACGATAGCCGACGCCCTGTAGGGTTTAGGGATGGGTCATAATGTAATTTTTTACTTGTCTTGACACGAGCTATGTTTCTGCCAAATTTCATTTGTCTGTGATAAAAATGTCTGTCATTGCCGTAATGTTTTTGGATTTTTGAGGGGGCGCTAGTGAGACATTTTGCACATTAATTTTTTTGGTGTAGAAAAACAAATTTTTCGCCGACCTTGATTTGTAGGTGAAATAAAAAGACTTTTCGTTAACGTTCAGGGGGTCAAAATTGAGTTTGAAAAGGAAAGAATAATAATAATAATAATTAAAACCGCGCGCGGTGATATAGGCCCTCGCCCCCCCTTGCGACCGCGGAGCATGAGCCACCGCGGGCTACGAGCCACCGCGACGAGCCTGCCCGTCGTCTGTGCGTTTTCTGCCAACAGCACTCGTCCCTTATAAGCTACATCGTATGCTTCTCCATTCACTCAAACGACAAATTATGACATTGTGACAGCTGCACGGTTGAAGATAGAGGTATGCTTTCATTGGCTTTTTTGTTCGGCATCCCGAACACAATAAGTGTGCCAATTTTCAAGTCTCTATGACAAAGTTTTTTTTTCATTCAATGTGAATTTTTCTATGTATTTCAATGGGAAATGTTTGACGTTGCCACGGTAACACGGTTGCAAATAAAGATATGCTCTCATTGGCTTTTTTGTTCAGTATTGGATGGAGAATGTGTGTGCCGAATTTCAGCTTTCTAGGACAAACTAAAATTTTCCACCCTACCACTCACCCTACCCTCCACTCTGCCAAATCTGTCAGTTCTCATTGAATAACATGGGTTTTGCCTTTTTTCCTTTGCCATGGCCAAACGCTTGCAGATAAACATATACTCCCATTGGGTTTTTTGTTCAGTGTGATGAGGAGAGTTAGTGTAGTGAATTTGATGCATTTTGGTGAAACTAAAAATTTTATCCCATTCAAAAGTAAGGGGGCGCTGTGGTAAAACGGTTAAAGATAGAGGCGTGTCATGATTGACTTTTTTGTTCAGAATGTAAAGAATAATAGTTGTTCCAATTTCCAGCTGGCTCAGACCAAAAAAGTATTTTTTCCCCTTTGTACAAGTTTGGCGTCTCCATTGGATAACATGGGTTTTTGTCGTTTTTACGTTGCCATGGCAACACGCTTGCAGATAAAGGTATGCTCCCATTGGGGTTTTCATTCAGACAGCTGAGATGGATGTCTGTGCCAAATTTCATGCGTTTACGACAAACTAAATTTTTGGGCTCAATGCAATTTTCAAGGGGGCGCTGTGGAGCAATTTGTGGACGTAGATTTTTTTAAAGTATATCGTAAGATGCGTCTTGCGATTTTGAACAAAACGTATATTAATGCCGGAGAATAGAACTGTGCGTGTCAGAAATACGCATATTAGAGCGCATTGAAAAATGTCACTTTTGATTTGTGGCGTGGCCACACCCACATTTGTTAAGGTATCAAAAATCTATTGAAAAACCCAAAGGCACAAGGGTCTGTTGATGTCAGTCCCAAATTTTCAACCCATTTAACCTAAAAACAAAAATGGGAAAAAATAAAATGTGAGATCAAAAATTTCCAAAAAATCTGGTTCCGCCCACGATAGCCGACACCCTGTAGGGTTTAGGGTGGGGTCATAATGTAATTTTTGACTTGTCTTGACACAAGCTATGTTTCTGCCAAATTTCATTTGTCTGCGATAAAAAAGCTCTGTCATTGCCGTAATGTATTTTGAATTTTGTGGGGGCGCTAGCGAGTCATTGTGGTACATTAATTTTTTGGACGTATAAAAAACAAATTTTTCGCCGACCTTTAATTTTGGGTACAAAAAAATTGACTTTTCGTTAACGTTCAGGGGGTCAAAATTAAGGTTAAAGTGCAGAAAAATAATAATAATAATAATAATTAAACCGCGCGCGGTGATATAGGCCCTCGCCCCCCCTTGCGACCGCGGGTATGAGCGACCGCGATGAGCCCGCCCATCGTCCTTGTGCCTTTTCTGCCTATGTCATTCCGCCCCTCAAAAGGGGCATCTTTATACTACTCAATCATTATCATGAGAATTGGTGACTCTGTCACAGTCGCATGGTCCGAGATAGAGGTACGCCTTCATTGGCTTTTTTGTTCAGTGTCATGTGGACAGTGTAGTGTGCCAAATTTCAACTCCTTATGACAAACTAATTTTTTTCGTTCTCTTCAAAAATTTTGTATGTATTTCAATGGAAAAGACTTTGCGCTACCACTGCAACACGCTTGCAGATAGAAGTATGCTTCCATTGGCTTTTTTGTTCAGAATGGTAAGAAGAATGTCTGTGCCAAATTTTATGTATCTACGACAAACTAATTTTTTTTGTGTCTATTCAAAAGTTCGAGGTGGCGCTGTGGAGCAATTTCTTATTACAGCTATATGTATTGTAGATCAATGCAACCGGCTTGTCCTCTAGAACAAAACGTATATTCTGGTTTTAAAATAAACAATAGTGCCAGAGATATGCAACTGTAAAAACACAGACAACTGTCAGTGTAGCGTTGGGATAT
>CM076399.1:33548950-33708372 GCA_038363315.1 Mugilogobius chulae | reverse complement strand
TTTTTGTTCAGTATTGGATGGAGAATGTGTGTGCAAATTTCAGCTTTCTAGGACAAAGTAAAAATTTCCACCCTACCACTCACCCTACCCTCCACTTTGGCCAAATCTGTCAGTTCTCCATTGAAAACATGGGGTTTGCTTTTTCCTTTGCCATGGCCAAACGCTTGCAGATAAACATATAGTCCCATTGGGTTTTTTGTTCAGTTGATGTGGAGAGTTATTGTGGTGAATTTGATGCATTTTGGTGAAACTAAAATTTTATCCCATTCAAAAGTAAGGGGGCGCTGTGGTAAACGGTTCAAGATAGAGGCGTGTCATGATTGACTTTTTTGTTCAGAATGTAAAGAATAATGTGTGTACCAATTTCAGCTTCCTATGAAAAAATATTTTTTTCCCCATTCTAAAAGTTTTGCGTCTCCATTGGATAACATGGGTTTTTGTCATTTTTACGTTGCCATGGCAACACGTTGCAGATAAAGTTTGCTCCCATTGGGTTTTTCGTTCAGAAGCTGAGAAGGATGTCTGTGCCAAATTTCATGTGTCTACGACAAACTAAATTTTTGGGTTCAATGCAATTTTCAAGGGGGCGCTGTGGAGCAATTATGACGTAGATTTTTTAAGTATATCGTTAGATGCGGCTTGCGATTTAGAACAAAATGTATATTAATGCCGGAGAATAGAACTTTGCGTGTCAGAAATACGCAATTTTGAACGCATTGGAAAATGTCACTTTTGATTTGTGCGTGGCCACACCCACATTTTTAAGATATCAGAAATCTATCGAAAACCCAAAGGCACAAGGGTCTGTTGATGTTAGTTCCAAATTTTCATCCATTTAACATAAAAACAAAAATGGAAAAAAATAAAACGTGAGATGAAAAATTTCCAAAAATCAGGTTCCGCCCACGATAGCCGACGCCCTGTAGGGTTTAGGGTGGGTCATAATGTAATTTTTTACTTGTCTTGACACAAGCTATGTTTCTGCCAAATTTCATTGTCTGCGATAAAAAAGCTCTGTCATTGCCGTAATGTTTTTGATTTTTGAGGGGGCGCTAGCGAGTCATTTTGCACATTAATTTTTTTGCTGTATAAAAAACAAAATTTTTCGCCGACCTTTAATTTTGGGTCAAAAAAATGACTTTTCGTTAACGTTAGGGGGTCAAAATTGAGTTTAAACGGCAGAATAATAATAATAATAATAATAATAATAATAATAACGGAAACTTTTTTTTTCCTATTATTTTTCTCCTAAACTACAAAGCTAGATCATGAAACTTTCTCACATTGTGCCCCATCACAAATGAGCCCTCTGTGAATTTTTTCACAGTCTACGTCCAACGGTTTGTCTTGTACGAATTTTTGAAAATAAAATTTAAAGGGGGCGCTATTGGGCCATTTTATGACATACCCTCTGATATGCATATCGTCGCGTTCAGTTTCCAAATGTGCACAAACGCTCTATTTTCATTTTCCCATAAAAAAATCTAGCAAAAAGAAAGATTTTTTCAAATTTCCAAATTTTTACAATTTTGTTAAAAAATCACCGTGACCATACCAAACATGATATTCAAATTTCAAACCATTGATTTCATTTCACATGGGTTTACTGTGTTTTGGCCAAGTTTGACGTGTTTTCGACCAAAATTGTGGACGTGCTGGCCAAAGTATGAGGTAATGCGCTTTTGCCCGTGACGCGTTTGATCCAAGATGGCCGACTTCCTGTCACTTGAGGGCGGGGCCACAATATGATTTTTTTCATGTTCGGACATGAACTATTTTTCGGGCGGGTTTCATATTTTTACTGCGACTTTTTTCGGCGTCGGGCTCCCATTGGCCCAATGTTATTTGATTTTCGAGGGGGCGCTACCGAGTCGTCTTTCATTATTTTTTCACGCGGTCTTCACTCAAAATTAGAGCTCACTGAGTTCTAATTTTCGACACCACTCCCGGGCACGTGCGTCGTCGTTTACTGCGTCGTTTTCGCGATTTTCGCCCTCCCGGACGCAATTCAATTAGTCCCTCGCCGGGACTTCGTCTCTCGGCTCGGGCCTAATAATAATAATGGAAATTTTTTTTTCTCCTATTATTTTTCTCCTAAACTACAAGAGCTAGATCCTGAAACTTTCTCACATTGTGCCCATCACAAATGAGCCCTCTGTGATTTTTTCACAGTCTAGCCAAACGGTTTGTCTTGTACGAATTTTTGAAAATAAAATTAAAGGGGGCGCTATTGGGCCATTTTATGACATACCTCTTGATATGCATATCGTCGCGTTCAGTTTCCAAATGTGCACAAACGCTCTATTTTCATTTTCCCATTAAAAAATCTGGCAAAAAGAAAGATTTTTTCAAATTTCAAATTTTTACAATTTTGTTAAAAAATCACCGTGACCAACCAAACATGATATCAAATTTCAAACCATTGATTTCATTTCACATGGGTTTACTGTTTTGGCCAAGTTTGACGTGTTTTCGACCAAAATTGTGGACGTGCTGGTCAAAGTATGAGGTAATGCGCTTTTGCCCGTGACGCGTTTGATCCAAGATGGCCGACTTCCTGTTCACTTGAGGGCGGGGCCACAATATGATTTTTTTCATGTTCGGACATGAACTATTTTTCGGGCCAGGTTTCATATTTTTACTGCGACTTTTTTCGGCGTCGGGCTCCCATTGGCCCAATGTTATTTGATTTTCGAGGGGGCGCTACCGAGTCGTCTTTCATTATTTTTTCGCGCGGTCTTCACTCAAAATTAGAGCTCACTGAGTTCTAATTTTCGACACCACTCCGGGCACGTGCGTCGTCGTTTACTGCGTCGTTTTCGCGATTTCCCCTCCCAGACGCAATTCCAATTAGTCCCTCGCCGGGACTTCGTCCTCTCGGCTCGGGCCTAATAATAATAACGGAAACTTTTTTTTCTCCTATTATTTTTCTCCTAAACTACAATAGCTAGATCACGAAACTTTCTCACATTGTGCCCCATCACAAATGAGCCCTCTGTGAATTTTTTCACAGTCTACGTCAAACGGTTTGTCTTGTACGAATTTTTGAAAATAAATTTAAAGGGGGCGCTATTGGGCATTTTGTGACATACCGCTTGATATGCATATTGTGCGTTCAGTTTCAAATGTGCACAAACGCTCTATTTTCATTTTCCCAAAAAATTTTGGCAAAAGAAAGATTTTTTTCAAATTTCCAAATTTTTACAATTTTGTTAAAAATCACCGTGACCATACCAAACATGATATCCAAATTTAAACCATTGATTTCATCCACATGGGTTTAGTGTTCTGGCCAAGTTTGACGTGTTTTCGACCAAAATTGTGGACGTGGTGGTCCAAAGTATGAGGTAATGCGCTTTTGCCCGTGACGCGTTTGATCCAAGATGGCCGACTTCCTGTTCACTTGAGGGCGGGGCCACAATATATTTTTTTCATGTTCGGACATGAACTATTTTTCGGGCTAGGTTTCATATTTTTACTGCGACTTTTTTCGGCGTCGGGCTCCCATTGGCCCAATGTTATTTGATTTTCGAGGGGGCGCTACCGAGTCGTCTTTCATTATTTTTTCACGCGGTCTTCACTCAAAATTAGAGCTCACTGAGTTCTAATTTTCGACACCACTCCCGGGCACGTGCGTCGTCGTTTACTGCGTCGTTTTCGCGATTTTCCCCCTCCCGGACGCAATTCCAATTAGTCCCTCGCCGGGACTTCGTCTCTCGGCTCGGGCCTAATAATAATAATAATAAACTTTTTTTCTCCTATTTTTTTTCTCCGAAACTACAAGGCTAGACTCACGAAACTTTCTCACATTGTGCCCATCACAAGAAGCCCTCTGTGAATTTTTTCACAATTTACGTCAAACGGTTTGTCTTGTACGAATTTTGAAAATAAAATTTAAAGGGGGCGCTATTGGGCCATTTTATGACATACCTCTTGATATGCATATCGTCGCGTTCAGTTTCCAAATGTGCACAAACGCTGTATTTTCATTTTCCCATAAAAAAATCTAGCAAAAGAAAGATTTTTTAAAATTTCCAAATTTTAACAATTTGTTAAAAAATCCAGTGACCATACCAAACATGATATCAAAATTTCAAACCATTGATTTCATTTCACATGGGTTTACTGTGTTTTGGCCAAGTTTGACGTGTTTTCGACCAAAATTGTGGACGTGGTGGTCCAAGTATGAGGTAATGCGCTTTGCCCGTGACGCGTTTGATCCAAGATGGCCGACTTCCTGTACACTTGAGGGCGGGGCCACAATATTATTTTTTTCATGTTCGAACATGAACTATTTTTCGGGCCGGGTTTCATATTTTTACTGTGACTTTTTTCGGCGTCGGGCTCCCATTGGCCCAATGTTATTTGATTTTCGAGGGGGCGCTACCGAGTTGTCTTTCATTATTTTTTCACGCGGTCTTCACTCACAATTAGAGCTCACTGATTCTAATTTTCGACACCACTCCCGGGCACGTGCGTCGTCGTTTACTATTTCGTTTTCGCGAAACCCCCCCCGGTATCAATTTTAATAAGTCCCTCGCCGGGACGATTCTCGTCCTTCGGCTCGGGCCTAATGAATGCAGTAGGCTTCCGTACTGGTTCAATAAACGAAAAGAAAAAAAGAATCAAAAGGTTTATGCTGATGAACAAACAATTGTAAGACTAAAACAGCAAGCATCACACACAACACCTTTAAAAATGACATACAAAAATATACAGTATTTGATTCATTCCACAAACTTACATCCAATCTAAACCCATGTAACTTAAGGTAACACCGGCAGAACACACAAACTCCACGACCCCCTGCGCCGCTATACACCACTTTGTACCTGCGCTCCAAACGTCCTCTTGCGTTTGAAGCGGGTCGGTGTTCTTTTGTGAGGGGTCCGAGCAGCCACAGGAGAAGGACAAATCACTCAGTCAGCTCATTAGCCCCGTTTCACCGCGCCGATAGACGGACTTAACGCCTTTACTCAACCATCCATTAGGGAACCGCCCGCCACGTAAGACAATGACAATCTTATCGTCCCGAATCATTATTGGACTCTTTGAAAGCTCCTTATCCTGATATAAAGGCTCTTAGCTAAATGGCTGCGCTCCGAACGGGACTTTGTAGAGGAGAAGTCCAGAGCGATCCCAAGTTTTTTTGTTTTTTTTTTGGCGAGCAGAGGAGCGGGCTTTGTGGAGCCCAGCTGTTACAGTAAACCTTTTCTCCGGCGCTTATTTAACGGTTGCTAAGGCCTTATCTGGTCCCAGGAGGAGGCTGAGTGCTTTCTCACGGCAGCACCACACAGGTTTGGTCCGGTTAAAGGAGTCCGCTGTGTTCTTACGGAAAATACTTGGAATGACTTTAGGTTAATGTCAGGCAGCTTGATCCTAGTACATAATCATTTCTATGGGTTGGTTGATACGACTGGCAAATAGGTTTCTATCATGTTGTAGATTAAGAACATGATGGACTAGAGCAGAGCTGGGTAATTATTTTGACTCGAGGGCCATATTCAAACCCAAAAAAGCGGTGGCGGGTCAGACTGCCAATATTGGTATAACACATTTTGATTGTTGCAAAGACATATCTTTGACAGAATAAAGACCAGTACAAAATAAACTACAGTAACATTTTGAGATTAAGCGAATAATTTTATGAAAATAAAGTCGAAGCTTCAGAAAGTTGTGCATTTACTATTCAAAAACTCACTGATATGAAAAAATAAATAAATAAAGTTAAGTCCATAAAAAGAAGCTATTTTATAGATTAGATTTATAAGATTAAAATTGTAATTTTACGAAAAAAAAAGAAAACTAAATGTGATCTTTTCTTATCTTGTCATGGATGAGTCAATAGATTTGTATATTTATAACAATGTTCCATGATCCGAATTACAATTTTAATCTCATAAAACTTGAAAAATCGCTTTTTATGGCTTTGACTTTATACTCATAACATTATGAATTCAAGAAATCTTGAGATGTTTGTTGTCGTAGTCCAAGTTTTTGTCTCTTAAAGAGAAGCTAAACCCTAAAATAAGGTTTTTGGCCTGTTAAACTATGTATATGGTGTTTAAACAGCATTGTCTACTGTTCTGAGTCATTTTTTTGGCATTTTTAGTGCAAACTGATAAAATTAGCAGATTTCAGGTAAAAAGAGTCACAAACTGGCTGTGTCTCTCATGTCAGCTCCAGGTTCTTTGAGACCTCAGTGTGTATTGTCCATTCAAAATCAAGAAACTAATTGCAGACACCTGCTGTCAATCTAATCACACGGCTGCTCTCCTCTCTGAGCCCCTCCTTTGCCCTTCTCCCAATGCTTTTCAGTGAGTTTGCTGTGTTTGAAATGTGTTTTTGGGCGGAGTTTGGGGGGTGAGCTTCTCTTTAAACTTCGTCGTGCTTTCCTGTTTCTCAAAAACATGCCAGGGGCCTGACTGAAACAGGTCGCAGGCCGCATTTGGCCCCTGGGCCGCAATTTGCCCAGGTCTCTGGACTAGAGCCCAAATCTGGGGGTCATGAGATAATTAGAAGATGAGTTGGTGTTTTGAGTTTGTGTTTTGTTTTTTTTTTTTTACTGGAAGCATCATGTTTGACTCATTTAAAGCTATAAACTAGTAAAATAAATGCATTTTAACCCAATTTTAATGGTTTTCCAAATTGAAATAAAGACATCTATTTTATTCTGCTGTGGATGTCGCAAGTTGGTTTCACAATTATTTTAGGGGTCCCGGTAGGGTGACCACCTCAAAAATTCCTAAAAGTGGGAGAGGTTTGGAGATTTGGTGGGACATGGTGGGATGGATTCAACAAATTGCATAATTGAATAAACTTGTTTTGAAGTAAATATACCACCGTGACGTGAAACGCGATAGAAACAGCAAAATCTCAGTGTTATTTCAGTCCATCTGTAACTTGAACATGTTTCCTCTGAGTGTGTTTATTTGTGTTTGGACGTTTTTAAAAGACGCAGAAGTTTTGAATCAGCGATAGAGACGCACGAAGTAGTTTGACTTCCTCTGACTTTTCACTCGCTCACAGAAGAGGAAGTTTCTAGACTCGCTGCATGTGTCGTTCTCCTCAGAGTCCTAGTCCAGTAGGATTGTCTTTTCTTCATTTTAAAGATCAAATTTTTGCTCTAAACTTACTCAACTATGTTTTTAGTCCAAGATGTTTTTCCTGTAATCGGTTTGAAATGAAAGCCGGCCTCCAGAAGCATCTGATCACATAAACACAGACGACTGCACTCCACAGTGCAACAAGAGCACATGTATTTTCCAGTCCTGTGATCTGCTCTGACTCTTTGTACTCATACTACACCTCCCTCTGATGGTGAATCTATGAAACTGCATCATGTTTTTGGCAATACACAATATCAGTATGTGCATCAGAGAGTCCTCTATTGCCGCATATATTAAAAGGATTATGAAGGAAAATCTCCGTCATTGGCAAGCTACGGTTGGCCGCGCAATGATGGAAATTTTTGTCATTGGCAGGAAAAGAGTTAAGAACACTTTGATGAATTCTCCTGCTTGCCGTTGCAGGTACCACATCCTGGTGTCCAAGTACGGCGAGCTGGCTCCTCTGGCTGAGGTGGACCTGAGGCCGCGCTGCACCACAGTGGAGGTTCTGTGGGGGACCGTGTGGAGACCCTGGGCCTGGGTTTGGAGCAGACCGTGGGAGACCTGAAGAAGCAGCTCCGGAGCCTGCTGCAGCTGCCCACACAGGGTCTGCGCATCTTCTACATCGACCGGGAAATGTGCTCCGTGGTGGGCCCCGAGGAGATGAAGTGCGGCAGCCGCGCTCTGCACTCCTACAGCATCCGCGACGGAGACCAGATCCTGGTGGTGCCCCGGGGCAAGAGCCGCTGCTCCTCCAGTGAACAGTAAACAGGCTGACAAGTCCACTCTGAGTTTGAGAACTTTTGAATGTAACAGGCATGATTGTACCCACAGAGGGCACAAGCTTAGATTAAGTGAGATTAGATGAGAATAATGTGGCCCATTCCAAAGTAACAGCATGTTGCACACAGAGGTCACTAGAATAGTCAAATATAAGATTAATATAATATAAAGATTTATCCTTATTGCAGATTATTTAGGTGAAGAAAACATAGGTTCAACACAATTTGAATATATTTATATCATAGTTATCACAGTTATTATAATGGAGAGAGCGTAACCATGGTAACCTATTACAATAAATGTCCAGGGGTCTCATTTATAAAAGAGTGTGTAAAAATCTACTTGGAAAAGTTACTACTGAAAAAGTTGAGATTTGTCCCGAGTTAAAAAAGTATCCAGATTTATAAAACCTTCCGTAAGCGCTCTTTTCCCACCGTGCAGCAGAAATCTGTGGCCAGGATCCAGACCACGCCCCCTCATTTTGTGTGTAAGGAGGATTTACAAATGAGACCCAAAATCTGACTCTTTCCTCACAATATGGCCGCCACAAACACCACAGAAACTCTCTAGTCATTATAATAACTCAATCTATTCGTTTATTAGAATGTCCCTTGCTTCCACGACTTTAAAAAGTGTTCACAGCTCCATACCGTTGGGAAAGCTGCCCTCTGGGACTTTGGGCTGCTCTGTGATGGATGACCAGTCTGTGTTTTTGGCCAGTACCAGAGTCTGAAGGAACTCTTGACTTTTCCAGATTGTTCTCACAGTAGTTTGGTGCACAGGGCCAGAGGTGAACCTTCTGATGGTAGTTCTCCTGCCAAACTGTGGAGCTCAGAGTAGAAAGAAGAAAAAAGTGTGATCAGACTGTTTAAGCTACAGCGGATGTAGAAAAGCACAGAGCAAGACTGGGTTCCTCCTCTGCCTTCATCTTTCCTCCTTCACTTTTCTCCCCTCCTCCCCTCTCTTTCTCTCCTCCTCTCTCCTTCCCTCCTCTTCTTCACACCTATTTCCTCCCCTGCCTTCCTCTCTCCTCCGCTCTAGTCTCCAATCCTCCTTTCTTTCCCTCTCTCCTCCCCTCTCTTCTTCTTTCCTTCTTTCTCCTTCTCCCATTTCCCTTTCCCCCCATCCACTCTCATACCCTCTTCTCCTCTTCTCCTCTTTCTTTCTCTTTTCTTCTTTGTCCTCTTCTCTTCTTCCTCTCTCTCTTCCTCCCTCTCTACCATTTTTTCTCCCTCCTCTCTCCTCCCCTCTCCCTTCTTTCCTTTTTGTCCTCTCCTCTTCCTCTTTTTCCTCCTCTCTACTTTTCCCCCTCTCCTCCCATTTCCCTTTTTTCCCCTCCTCTCTCCTTCCCTCTAGTCCCCAATCCTCCCATTGTTCCCTCTCTCCTCCCCTCCTCTTTCCTTCTTTCTCCTTCCCTCTCCCTCCTTCCTCTCTTTTTTCCTTCCAGTTCTCCCCTCCTCTTTTCTTTCCTTCTTTCTCCTTCCCTCCCTCTTCTCCCCTCCTCTCTCTTTTCTCCTCCCATCTCCCTTTTCTTGGCTCCTCTCTCCTCCCCCTCCCTCTTCCCCTCCCTCTTCTCCTCACTCCTTCCCTCCTCTCTCCCTCTCTCTCCCCTTTCCTACCCTCTTCTCCTCTCTCCCTCTCTTCCCTTTCTCTCTCTCTCTCCCCTCCTCTCTTCTCCTCTCTCCTTTCCTCCTCTCTTCCTCTCATCTCTCTTTTCTCCTCCCCTTCTCCTCACAACTCTCTCTTCTCCCCTCCTCTCTCCTCCCTTCACCCCCACTTTCTCCTCCCCTCCTTTCTCTTCCCTTCACTTCCTCCCTCTTTTCTCCTCCTCTCTCCTCTCCTTCTCTGTTTCGAGATTCATCTGGCTGCAGGCCTCTTTCGTCCCGCCCACCTCTCGCTGCAGACCGGATACAGCTCTCCATACAGATTGGACGTTCATTTTTGGCAACTCTCAGCTTTTCACAAAGCTATAAATTCACCTAAATTACCGAATCAAACCCCAGCCCTAATCCTAACCCTAACCTTACTCATCTTTGGGGTGTAAATGTTAAAAATGATATGCTTTTGCTAGGTGAAAAGGTGATTCTGATCCGTGACAAGAGGTCTGCGGAGGGAGGTGGGCGGTACGTACCTGCAGCCAGACGCTCTTCCCACTCTCCCCCGCCGCCCTCCTCCCCTTCCTCCTGCCCTCCTGAATACATCCTCCTATCCCGGGATAACCCCCGCGTCTCACGTCTCATCACGGCCCTGAACACGGGGCTCGTCAGAAAGAGGAGAAGCTCAGAGGTGAGGGTCCGCAAGCTCACGTTACCGCCTCTACATCAGCCCCACCACCATCACCCAGCCTGCTTGTGTGTATGTGTGTGTGTGTGAGGGGCCTCTTCTCCTATAGTAACCACACACCACAGGGGCCCGGGACACTTCCGCTGTACGTACAACCCTCCGCACTCACCTTACTGATGGAGAACGCTGCACAAAACTAGACGTATTAACTATAAAGAAATGTTGTCAAGTACATTATGAATATACTAAAGATGACTAAAGATAGATGTCCAGTTTGAATAGGAATAGTAATCTGCTATTTCTGTCAACTTTGGTATTAATAATAAGAAGAGGTGACAAAAATATGATTAACAATTAAGATGAGACTCGTCAAAACTGAGGAACTGAACTGAATTGTAGATATTGTTCTTAACTAAATACATGCTTTCAGATTAACAAAGCAATAATAATCCTGCTCATGCCCAGCCTGAACTTTAAACTTAGTGCAGTGAAACCTTTAAAGATGCACTATGTAACTTTTAGTCAAAAGGGACAGCTGGTTAAAGGTGACGTCACAGTGTTGTTACCTGATTGGAAGTCGACCTGGATTCTGTAAGATTCTGAACAAAATTCTGCAGTTGTACTGTGCAGTGCAATGTAATCTACCGAAATGAAGTTTGAGCTCTATCTAAAAATACATAAAAACAACAAATCGATCTTTTCTTATATGCTAATGCTCAAGAAATGCTCGAATCGACTCTGGGTGATTTATAGAGTAAAAAAGAGACATTCAGAACAGTGTTTTGGGGGGAAATTTCTCACAGACAAAACTTCAGCAGTGGTTTTGATGAGGAAGAAATTTTAGAAAAAGGTTCAAAACTTAAAAAATGAATTTTGCATATGTGTCCTTAAAAAAAAAAAAAAAAGAAAATTGGTGTGTTTTTTTTAAACATGAGATGCTCTGGATCAAGATCAGTCTGTAAAAAATCTCATCGTGTCTAATTAAAGGCACAGCCAGGATATCGACTGGACCAATATTATGAGACCAATACCAGATCTCAGCAAAATGTCATCACTTGTTATAGCTTTACTAGCTGTATTACATAGTCTGACCCTGGTCACTAAAAGGTGCTCTCCTGTCTGGATCAAACCTCTGACAGTCAAAGATCATGTGGCCATCTGCTGAAGCACTCACAGTGAGGCTGTAGAATTTAACAGACGTGATTCTGTAAAATTACACAGTAACATTTTATATTAACTACATCTTGATTAGCCTTAATACACTCTTAATAAAGCAATAATAATGGATGATTTCTCAATGAACAAATGAGAAGTTAATGAAAAAAATAGGGTATTAAGGCTTAGTAACGACTTAATTACTACAAGCCCCACCCCTCAACCCAAAATCCTAATCTTAGCTTCTTTATTGAGCAGTTACTAAGCCTTAATAAACACTTCCATTCATTAACTGATGATTTGTCCATTAATTGTTAACTCTTTATTCATGTTTTAACAAGGCTTTAGTAAGGCTAAATAAGGTATAATTAATATAAAGTGATACCAATTACACTAACATAGTCTATAGTATTCTCCACTTAAGATGCACACGCTCATCATCTCTGTGACCGTCCAGTCAGAATACTTAAAATGACTCCATGTAGTGTAAAAGTACAATTCTCCTCCATAGCACATGTCAGAGTTATCGCTAAAATCCACTTATAGAAGAGTGGAAATGTTCATCAAAAAAGTCATTAGTTATAATTAAAAAAACTTTTTTCAAAGAAACTTTAATATGAAGCCAATGTCCTTGACTTGTAAAAGTATTTCCTTAACTGGACCCCAAACATCCCTGGCATTTAGCTTATCTATTGTAAATTTAGTTTGACACTTGAGATACTTTTATTGTTTTAATTTCCTTGAAAAACATTCTCATTTAACAGTGTGTAAACAAAAAAAAATCCTCTATACAACCTTTAAATAGTCTTTTTGTGCATCACAAATGTAACGTTAAAGGTGACTGACATAACATGTTTATATTATTACTACACATGGATGAGGCAGCATGTTTCCATGGAGACAGTCTAGTTACATTGTGCATCTTTAAAGACTTTTTTTTTTAACTCAAATTGTGCTTTTAGCAGTACAAACGATCACTCAACTTGAAATGTATAGTTAGCAGCTGAACGCACAAAGCCCTATGTACATTTGGACTACTGCACTGGAGTCAGTCGGTCGGCATGGCGACGACCACCACGTGTGCACAAGTACGATGGGAAATGTACCATAATGATGTCTATGCTGTCAAAACCCAAACTTGGATCTTTTTAGAGTATCGACCTGTTTCATTTTCAGTGAGATGTGTTGTTATGTTAGATTGTTTATATTGAACTGCAGACAAACTAAGGTCATGTGACTGAAGCTTATATGCACGGCTGAAACAAACATGCTTGTGTTTGCCGTTTGGTCTGGACTGGACTGACATTGTGTTTTACCATCACATATCAAAGGCCAAACCATCCAGCACATAGACTGGAAGAGGAGTGAGCAGTCATGCTGTTTGTCTCTGAGTTCTTATAAGGAAGTAACCTGTAACACCGGGCTCACACTGCGTCCAGTCCGTACTCCGGTCCAGGAGGCTTTCCGTTTCTTGAGGCTTTAGCTTTCAGTTTTTTGAAAAGTAATGAGAGGCTTGCACATAGCGTTCCGTCCGGTCCGGTGAGCCGCCCAGCTTTGCTCCGGTCGTCTTTTTCATTGGACAACCTTTTCGTCCCGGAAGACCCGATCCGTCCGGAAGCTCCCTTTTTTCTAAATAAAACGTAAATGAAGGGCTTTTTAACACATAATACTATCGTTATCCACAAGCCCTGTATTCTTTGCCTTTTAGCAGTTTATCGAGTGTAATACAAGATCTTTCCGTTCAACCCTTCATCAAATTTTTTTTAACAATTTCTTAAACAACACTTCATTATTTGTTCATAAACAGTTTAATAATTCACAAATAAAGACTGTTTAGATTAAAAACAAGCTTTTTAGAGTATTATTTTCAATATGTGCATGTTCTAATCACACTTCCGACGGATCAGGTCTACCGGTACGAATGGAGCCGCGACAGGAACTTTTTCCGGACTGCCGGAGCGCTCCTTTTTTGGTGAAGTTGTGAAAACAAGACACGATAAACAGGAAACCAAGCGAGCGCCGGTGAAGTGAATCCGGTGGTTATCAAAATAAAGTCATTACGTTACTACTACTAAAACAAATACAACAAAATGCTCGAACAAGGCCAGGGGCAGATGCAGCCCTCCACTTCATTTTATGCGGCCCTCCATGTCTTATAGGGTTTAGTTTAACCGTATATTAGTGCACAGAGTAAAGAGGGTGTCTTAACATAATGAAAGGATTTGTCTGAAACTTATAGTAAGTCGTTTTTCAAACTAATGTGGACATAATGCAGATTTTCACTTCAATAAATTCACAAAAATCTTATAATATTATTTTTACTTGTAGTTTGTCAAAGATTTGTAATTTTAGTTACAACCGGCCCTTCAAGGACAACCATGATGCCATTGTGGCTCTTTGTCAAAATGAGTTGGACACTCCTGACATAAGCATTAAATCTTATCCAGTGAAAACAGCTCAAAACTGGATTAAATTCTGATTCCAAGTCATTTTAATCAAGTCTAGATAGTTTTTGCAGTGTCTTTGCTCACAACCACCCACCTCACCTGCTGCAACGTGATTGGTTGGTGGTCTGAACCAATAGTTGAACGGCCCAATCAGGCTGGACCGGTTAACAAATTGGAGAATACCATGAAGCCTGTCTGCTGATTGGCTCTGTAGTCGGAATTCCAAACACCAGCGAACCACAAAAGACTTTATTAGTTGGAGACAAACAGCATGGCGTCCTTCTTCGGTCTATGGTCCAGAGTCTGACTGGATTGTACAGTTTGAATATACTTTACGTAAAGATTATGACAGCGCTGTTCGGCATCTGTATTTTTGTGGAAAAACTTGTACAATAATGATGAAAAAGTGCCAAGAGAATTGCTCAAAGTGAACTTGTATAACTGATGTTTGTTAACGCTTTAGCCGTTTTTATCCCACTCAATCTGTGGACCTCGCTCTATGAACATGTACAGTAGATGTATAGTATTGTGTTTTTAAAGAAAATATTGGAATGGAAGGAAGGGAATTCTTTTGTTGCGTGTGGATGGCTGTTCTGTTGTGTTTTTGTGGGACTTTTCAGGGAGAATCGTGTGAAACATTTCTCACTTTTTACCAAATAACTCTGGACTCACCCTTGTGTTGGCGATGTGCTGTTGCAGAAAAGCTAAAGAAATCCCGTTTGCTGTCTTACCATGTTTATAATGGGGAGTCGAAATGCAGTTTTGACTTGTACTGTATATACACGATGGTGCTTTTGACTTATGAAATCAAATAAAAGATACTTATGATTGATAATTGTCTCATTTTTGTGTGTTTTGTGTCAGGTTTTCAAGTTCAAGACACACATTTACAGTGACCAGACCCATACCAGTGATCAGCTCCAGAACATACTGTGCAGTCAAATTGGTCTCATGTGCATCGAGCTAAAGAGCTTGTCATTTAGAATAGACAACAAATAAATAAATAAATGTATTTTTATTTTTTTTTACCAAAGCCTAGGGCAAGGATAACCTTTAAATACTCAGGACAATGAAGAACAAAGCAGAAATAATATATATGAAAATATTTTTTCTTTGCAATATGAATTATTTAAGGTAAATTCATATAGACTACTTATAAAGTTTAAATAGCTTTTCCCAAACACTATTAAAATTACAAGAAATGTGGAAATGAAAGTTCAAAATGTTCAGTGCAATTGGATTTTGCTTTAGCTTACTGGACTAACACCACTACTACACTACAGGCCTGGAGAGAGGGAGAGTAAATAAACAGCAGGGTGATACTGATAACACAGAATGAATGACTTCATACACTACTAAAAAAAGACATTGACCAGAGTAACCAGCATTACCTTGGTCTTACACCAGCTCTCACCCGGGGTTCATGAAGAGCAGCGGGGCATTGAGCCAAAGGAGCTGAGGCATCGATACATGTGCCATGCGCTGAGAGCCAGGCCTCAGCTGAGCTGCTTCACCAAGCACATCACTTTAAGAAAAGTCATGTGACCAATGCAGTTACAGTATCGATGGTATCACTCTGTGTGATCTGTCTCTGAGGCACCAGGTTTACACAAACCAGAGAGCAGCGACGAGCGTCAGAGGAGGCACTGCTTCACCAGGCATCTTGGGGGAAATTAACCTGACTCACACTGGACATGTGTTGAGTCCTCACTATATCCATCTGCGACTTGACTCGTTGAAAGCTTTCGAGAAAAAGGCGGGGCGTTTAGTGAAATACTTGGAACTGATTGGGTGTGAGGCCTACCTTACAAGTACGCATCACACATACGGCTCTTCTTTCAAAAAGAAATTACTCCATATTTCTGCTAAAACTCATCAAAAGCAGCAGAAACACGTACATCCATGGGAGCAGCCATCTTTGTTTAGCTTGAATGAGACTCGGCGGCGGCGCCGGGACGCTAACAGCCGTCTTAACACCTCCGAAACACCATGGTTCAAACTCTCAAACCAATCGAGCGGCTGGAAGGCCAGAGGGTTTATCTCGTGTTTGTGAATTCACAAATATCGCGAGATAAACCATCTGGCTGGTCAGGTTAGGGGTCTCAACAGTTTCACTTTGCTGTTTGTAAAAAGTAGTGATTGGTCTTTAAAAAAAATGAAACCCCCACATTGGTGCGTGTATTGTTTGAAGAAAAAATATATGACCCATACAGGAAGTGTGTTGTTTGAATTACAAGGAAATTCAACAACACAAAGAAACAAACTGTAACAAATGTTGCGGATGGATTGAATGCAGACTGGCGGCTGCTCATCGGTGGTGCCTTCATGGACCAGACGTGAACTAGAACACTCTACTAACCACCCGGTTACATTCGGAAGAAAATATGTCAAAAGTACATCAAAATTCACATTTTGTTCATGGCAAAATTATCTAAAACAGCTTAGAAATAGAAACAAGTCCATTGACTTCCTGTTTAAAACCGCAGAACCAATAAGCCCCGCCTCTTCGTTGTAAAATGTAGCTTTTATAAGCCACAGATTTAAAAACTACTTTTTTTTGTTGCTGGAAAGTGTTCACATGACAGTATTGAACCTCACTTGTTTTACTCGAAATTCAATTTTTTGAGTAATTGCAAGTAATTACCGAGGGAAACAGATCAGCAGATGTTTTTAAAAACATTTCTTTTAAAACTATGAAGCAGCCCAGAATAGTAAAGTTTTTAAACTTTTAGTGCCTTGGCCTACCCCTTTAGTGAGCTTTGTGTCCCAATCACCAATGTGCACCTTCAGGAAAATTTCTTTTTTGAAGTTATTTTTTTCAGTTAGGAAATAATCAAACTGATCTCTCTGCGGAAATGTTGATCTACCTTTGACATCACAGATCTGGGACATTCAGAACAGTGTTTTCTGAGGCCCAGTGTGGAAAGAATAGTATCTCACAGCAGACACAACTCCAACTGTGCTTGTGAAGAGAAAACCATTTCAGAAAAAGATTAGAAACTAAAAAGTAGCATAACGTGTGACCTTTATTTTATCAAACCTCTGAAACCCTTGTCAGTTGGCTTCACGGACCAACCTCGTGAAAGTGTGTCAGCTCCTCTCCATCCACCGTCCACACTCGCGCTCTTGTAAAGCAGTGCTGAGCGCGGGCCAGATGAATGATAAGCATAGAGCTAACCTGGATGTGCGCTGGCTCGTGTTGCACCGGCCTCGCCACGTGGCCCAATGCACAGCTCTGTTCTGGAACCCGAGAGAGAGATGGAACGCCGCTGTCCTGGCACACCGCGGCGGCTTCATTCCGTAGTGTCAGCCGGAGTACGGTTTCCGGGCATTCCCTCCGTGTTCTCTCTCATTCTGACTTTACCCAGCAAGTGGCTAATCCTGCACAAAACTGGGGCAACATGGGTTGTTGGAGTAATGAAAATACTTTGACATTGGCTGGCTTTTTTATTTGGGTAAACATTGTCTCATATAGCAAGTAAAAATCTTTGTTTAAATTGTGTAATGGCGGTCTCCATTTAATCTTTTTCCAGACTTCTTTGTGTCATTAAATAAAACATCAGAACAACTGAAAGGCTTAATATTTACTTAAATACAGCTTGTTCAATGACCAAATAAAGGTAAAATAATGATTAAAATACACTTAAAACATGGGATTACATTGGATCACCAACCTCTTCCACCACAGAATAACACACAAGGGATGAGGAAGTTCCGACACACGAAGAAACATGGGCAGCACAGTGACTGGATGCCAGGTATGTGAATAAACAGTAACAGAGACAATTTTGTGTGATTATAAAACTATATATAATGAACCAGTTACACATATACATTGGTGTCTTGTATTAGACCTTTAAAAAAGTGGGTACACTTTATAATAACTACATGTTAATTAGTCCTAATAAATTATTAATAAAGCATAAATAAGACTTAATTGATTATGAACAAATGAAATTAATGAATCAGAAAGTTTATTAAGGCTTAATAACTCTTAAGTACCACAAGCCCAACCTCCAACCCAAAATCCTAACCTATCTCCTAAATAAGTAGTCACTAAGCATTAATTAACTTTTTCATCTATTAATTGATCATTTGTTCTTGAATAATTAAGTCTTTATTCATGCTTTATTAAGGTTTTACTAAGGTTAATTTAGGTGTAGTTAATATAAAGTGGTACCAAAAAGTGTAATAAAGCACACATTTCTGAGCGTCAGGTGAAAAGAACATCTCACAGACAAGACTTCAGCCATATTTTTTGATTAGACAGCATGAATATTCTCAAGGTTAGCCTAAGCTTTTGCTTATTATTCACAGTAGTGTATTGTTGGGTTGTTGTAATAATAGTGATAACATTTACTATTTAGTGATTCGACTATTCAACTGCAGAACCCTAGGTAGGGAGAGAAAATAAGCTAAACACCCTAAATATATTTAATAAATTAAGATTTTTTATCATTATTTTTTTAATATATATATTAAAGTTGGCGCTTCATGGGCATTTTTCCTGAGTTCCAATGGATCACATGAACTCATCGTTACTGANAGGTGAAGAAAAATGGTTCAACACCATTTGAATATATTTATATCATAGTTATCACAGTTATTATAATGGAGAGAGCGTAACCATGGTAACCTATTACAATAAATGTCCAGGGGTCTCATTTATAAAAGAGTGTGTAAAAATCTACTTGGAAAAGTTACTACTGAAAAAGTTGAGATTTGTCCCGAGTTAAAAAAGTATCCAGATTTATAAAACCTTCCGTAAGCGCTCTTTTCCCACCGTGCAGCAGAAATCTGTGGCCAGGATCCAGACCACGCCCCCTCATTTTGTGTGTAAGGAGGATTTACAAATGAGACCCAAAATCTGACTCTTTCCTCACAATATGGCCGCCACAAACACCACAGAAACTCTCTAGTCATTATAATAACTCAATCTATTCGTTTATTAGAATGTCCCTTGCTTCCACGACTTTAAAAAGTGTTCACAGCTCCATACCGTTGGGAAAGCTGCCCTCTGGGACTTTGGGCTGCTCTGTGATGGATGACCAGTCTGTGTTTTTGGCCAGTACCAGAGTCTGAAGGAACTCTTGACTTTTCCAGATTGTTCTCACAGTAGTTTGGTGCACAGGGCCAGAGGTGAACCTTCTGATGGTAGTTCTCCTGCCAAACTGTGGAGCTCAGAGTAGAAAGAAGAAAAAAGTGTGATCAGACTGTTTAAGCTACAGCGGATGTAGAAAAGCACAGAGCAAGACTGGGTTCCTCCTCTGCCTTCATCTTTCCTCCTTCACTTTTCTCCCCTCCTCCCCTCTCTTTCTCTCCTCCTCTCTCCTTCCCTCCTCTTCTTCACACCTATTTCCTCCCCTGCCTTCCTCTCTCCTCCGCTCTAGTCTCCAATCCTCCTTTCTTTCCCTCTCTCCTCCCCTCTCTTCTTCTTTCCTTCTTTCTCCTTCTCCCATTTCCCTTTCCCCCCATCCACTCTCATACCCTCTTTCTCCTCTTCTCCTCTTTCTTTCTCTTTTCTTCTTTGTCCTCTCTTCCTCTTCCTCCTCTCTACTTTTTCCTCCCCTCTCCTACCATTTCCCTCTTCTCCCCTCTCTCTCCTCTCTCCTCTTCTTCCTTCTTTGTCCTCTCCTCTTCCTCTTTTTCCTCTCTACTTTTTCCCCTCTCCTCCATTTCCCTTTTTTCCCCTCCTCTCTCCTTCCCTCTAGTCCCAATCCTCCCATTGTTCCTCTCTCTCTCCTCTTTCCTTCTTTCTCCTTCCCTCTCCCTCCTTCCTCTCTTTTTTCCTTCCAGTTCTCCCTCCTCTTTTCTTTCCTTCTTTCTCCTTCCCTCCTCTTCTCCCCTCCTCTCTCTTTTCTCCTCCATCTCCCTTTTCTTGGCTCCTCTCTCCTCCCTCCCTCTTCCCCTCCCTCTTCTCCTCACTCCTTCCCTCCTCTCTCCCTCTCTCTCCCTTTCCTACCCTCTTCTCCTCTCTCCCTCTCTTCCCTTTCTCTCTCTCTCTCCCTCCTCTCTTCTCCTCTCTCCTTTCCTCCTCTCTTCCTCTCATCTCTCTTTTCTCCTCCCCTTCTCCTCACAACTCTCTCTTCTCCCCTCCTCTCTCTCCCTTCACCCCACTTTCTCCTCCCCTCCTTTCTCTTCCCTTCACTTCCTCCCTCTTTTCTCCTCCTCTCTCCTCTCCTTCTCTGTTTCGAGATTCATCTGGCTGCAGGCCTCTTTCGTCCCGCCCACCTCTCGCTGCAGACCGGATACAGCTCTCCATACAGATTGGACGTTCATTTTTGGCAACTCTCAGCTTTTCACAAAGCTATAAATTCACCTAAATTACGGAATCAAACCCCAGCCCTAATCCTAACCCTAACCTTACTCATCTTTGGGTGTAAATGTTAAAAATGATATGCTTTTGCTAGGTGAAAAGGTGATTCTGATCCGTGACAAGAGGTCTGCGGAGGGAGGTGGGCGGTACGTACCTGCAGCCAGACGCTCTTCCCACTCTCCCCCGCCGCCCTCCTCCCTTCCTCCCTGCCCTCCTGAATACATCCTCCTATCCGGGATAACCCCCGCGTCTCACGTCTCATCACGGCCCTGAACACGGGGCTCGTCAGAAAGAGGAGAAGCTCAGAGGTGAGGGTCCGCAAGCTCACGTTACCGCCTCTACATCAGCCCCACCACCATCACCCAGCCTGCTTGTGTGTATGTGTGTGTGTGTGAGGGGCCTCTTCTCCTATAGTAACCACACACACAGGGGCCCGGGACACTTCTGCTGTACGTACAACCCTCCGCACTCACCTTACTGATGGAGAACGCTGCACAAAACTAGACGTATTAACTATAAAGAAATGTTGTCAAGTACATTATGAATATACTAAAGATGACTAAAGATAGATGTCCAGTTTGAATAGGATAGTAATCTGCTATTTTCTGTCAACTTTTGGTATTAATAATAAGAAGAGGTGACAAAAATATGATTAACAATTAAGATGAGACTCGTCAAAACTGAGGAACTGAACTGAATTGTAGATATTGTTCTTAACTAAATACATGCTTTCAGATTAACAAAGCAATAATAATCCTGCTCATGCCCAGCCTGAACTTTAAACTTAGTGCAGTGAAACCTTTAAAGATGCACTATGTAACTTTTAGTCAAAAGGGACAGCTGGTTAAAGGTGACGTCACAGTTTGTTACCTGATTGGAAGTTGACCTGGATTCTGTAAGATTCTGAACAAAATTCTGCAGTTGTATTGTGCAGTGCAATGTAATCTACCGAAATGAAGTTTGAGCTCTATCTAAAAATACATAAGAAACACAAACAAATCGATCTTTTCTTATATGCTAATGCTCAAGAAATGCTCAAATCGACTCTGGGTGATTTATAGAGTAAAAAAGAGACATGCAGAACAGTGTTTTGGGGGGAAATTTCTCACAGACAAAACTTCAGCCGTGTTTTTGATGAGGAAGAAATTTTAGAAAAAAGGTTCAAAACTTAAAAAATGAATTTTGCATATGTGTCCTTAAAAAAAAAAAAAAAAAGAAAATTGGTGTGTTTTTTTTTAAACATGAGATGCTCTGGATCAAGATCAGTCTGTAAAAAATCTCATCGTGTCTAATTAAAGGCACAGCCAGGATATTGACTGGACCAATATTATGAGACCAATACCAGACTCAGCAAATGTCATCACTTGTTATAGCTTTACTAGCTGTATTACATAGTCTGACCCTGGTCACTAAAAGGTGCTCTCCTGTCTGGATCAAACCTCTGACAGTCAAAGATCATGTGGCCAGGCTGCTGAAGCACTCACAGTGAGGCTGTAGAATTTAACAGACGTGATTCTGTAAAATTACACAGTAACATTTTATATTAACTACATCTTGATTAGCCTTAATACACTCTTAATAAAGCAATAATAATGGATGATTTCTCAATGAACAAATGAGAAGTTAATGAAAAAAATAGGGTATTAAGGCTTAGTAACGACTTAATTACTACAAGCCCCACCCCTCAACCCAAAATCCTAATCTTAGCTTCTTTATTGAGCAGTTACTAAGCCTTAATAAACACTTCCATTCATTAACTGATGATTTGTCTATTAATTGTTAACTCTTTGTTCATGTTTTAATAAGGCTTTAGTAAGGCTAAATAAGGTATAATTAATATAAAGTGATACCAATTACACTAACATAGTCTATAGTATTCTCCACTTAAGATGCACACGCTCATCATCTCCGTGACCGTCCAGTCAGAATATACTTAAAATGACTCCATGTAGTGTAAAAGTACAATTCTCCTCCATAGCACATGTCAGAGTTATCGCTAAAATCCACTTATAGAAGAGTGAAATGTTCATCAAAAAAGTCATTAGTTATAATTAAAAAAACTTTTTTCAAAGAAACTTTAATATGAAGCCAATGTCCTTGACTTGTAAAAGTATTTCCTCAACTGGACCCAAACATCCCTGGCATTTAGCTTATCTTTTGTAAATTTAGTTTGACACTTGAGATACTTTTATTGTTTTAATTTCCTTGAAAAACATTCTCATTTAACAGTGTGTAAACAAAAAAAAATCCTCTATACAACCTTTAAATAGTCTTTTTGTGGCATCACAAATGTAACGTTAAAGGTGACTGACATAACATGTTTATATTATTACTACACATGCATGACGCCTCAGTTCCATCAGCATGTTTCCATGGAGACAGTCTAGTTACATTGTGCATCTTTAAAGACTTTTTTTTTTAACTCAAATTGTGCTTTTAGCAGTACAAACGATCACTCAACTTGAAATGTATAGTTAGCAGCTGAACGCACAAAGCCCTATGTACATTTGGACTACTGCACTGGAGTCAGTCGGTCGCATGGCGACGACCACCACGTGTGCACAAGTACGATGGGAAATGTACCATAATGATGTCTATGCTGTCAAACCCAAACTTAAATCTTTTTAGAGTATCGACCTGTTTCATTTCAGTGAGATGTGTTGTATGTTAGATTGTTTATTTTGAACTGCAGACAAACTAAGGTCATGTGACTGAAGCTTATATGCACGCTGAAAACAAAACATGCTTGTGTTTGCCGTTTAGTCTGGACTGGACTGACAATGTGTTTTACCATCACATATCAAAGGCCAAACCATCCAGCACATAGACTGGAAGAGGAGTGAGCAGTCATGCTGTTTGTCTCTGAGTTCTCAAGAGGAAGTAGCCTGTAATGACTTTTGCTCTTCTGACTCTTCATTCACTTTGAATTGAAACCATATGAAAACAGTCTACATGTGTTTTATTTCATATGAGCCGTAACAACTGAGTAGCAACAAGATGTGATTCCCCAATTTGAGTTGCAAAAACACAAAATTTAACTAAAAACATGATCAGAGCAGAGAAAATTTGAGGTCTACCGACTTTATCATACAATTTTAGTTTTTTATGGCTGAAAAGTACAACATTCCCACAAGTTTTTAGCAACATTAGGCATGAAATGTTTTTAACAGAACTCAATGTAACTCATATGAACGAACCCGGACAAATTGGGCGCCTCCATTAACTTCTATGATCATGCATGCACGCGATGCACTTGACTCAGCACTTCAGCTCCTTTGCCCTGTCACTGTCCCAAGTTTCTTCTATGATTGGAAAAGCACATTAATTAGTGGTTTGAACCAAATAAACCCACTTGTTAGTGCTCATGTTAAAGTGCGTATGACAGGTTTTTACAATTTATCAAGTTTAACTTTGGTAGAGTAATAGCTGTTGTTGTTAATATAAATGACAGTTTTACATGAATCAAGAACAAGTTGTGAAGAAAATATGTTGAAAATAACAGGAATTCGAGCAGTGATGACATCACACTAGGGAGACAAGGACATTTTCAGTTTTCTCACGAAAAAATACATTTGTATGACCTCTAAGCAGAAATGTAACAATACAATGACTGTGTCCTAGTGTTTTTATGTCTCAAGTAGTGAAATCTTGATCCTAAATTTGATCCTAACGACCTTTAAAAGTTACATTCAGGTGAGTGACAAAATAACAAGAAAAACACGGTCTCAAGCTTCAGGAGACAGACATCTGTCAGACCGGTTCAGACCTGATCCAAACAGCTGCTCTCGTCCTGTTTTATTGTTTTATTCAAAGAAGTTTCTCCAGCTAACCTGATGGAGAGGGGCTCTTTCTCCATGAGCAGTAGGGCGGAAAGTGACGTAGACTGAAAATCCATCTATATATCAACATTCTGATTCAAAGTTTGACTTTTGTTCCAAACTATACATTGATTCTGACAAAAGATTGGTTTTGACGTGGAGCTTGTAACCTGTCTGATGATTGGCTCTGTGGTTTCTATGACACACACTTAAAATTCCAAACACCAGCAAACCACAAAAGACTTTATTAGTTGGAGACAAACAGCATGGCGTCCTTACGTTTACTCCTTCTTCGGTCTATGTTCCAGAGTCTGACTGGATTGTACAGTTTGAATATACTTTACGTAAAGATTATGACAGCGCTGTTCGGCATCTGTATTTTTGTGGAAAAACTTGTACAATAATGATGAAAAAGTGCCAAGAGAATTGCTCAAAGTGAACTTGTATAACTTGTTAACGCTTTAGCCGTTTTTATCCCACTCAATCTGTGGACCTCGCTCTATGAACATGTACAGTAGATGTATAGTATTGTGTTTTTAAAGAAATATTGGAATGGAAGGGAATTCTTTTGTTGCGTGTGGATGGCTGTTCTGTTGTGTTTTTGTGGGACTTTTCAGGGAGAATCGTGTGAAACATTTCTCACTTTTTACCAAATAACTCTGGACTCACCCTTGTGCTTGGCGATGTGCTGTTTCAGAAAAGCTAAAGAAATCCCGTTTGCTGTCTTACGATGTTTATAACGGGGAGTTGAAATGCAGTTTTAACTTGTACTGTATATACACGATGGTGCTTTTGACTTATGAAATCAAATAAAAGATACTTATGATTGATAACTGTCTTATTTTTGTGTGTTTTGTGTCAGGTTTTCAAGTTCAAGACACACATTTACAGTGACCAGACCCACCGATACGTGATCAGCTCCAGAACATACTGTGCAGTCAAATTTGTCTCATGTGCATCACACAAATAAGCTAAAGAGCTTGTCATTTAGAGTAGACAACAAATAAATAAATGTATTTTTATTTTTTTTTTACCAAAGCCTATAGGTGCCTTGCCTTAGTCTGAAAACATGATTAATTACTTAGCTTAATATTTCCTTTGTGTACAAACAGGCTTTATATTAAAGGAGACCTAATGTGATTTTTATTGTGATATTTAGTGTAACCGAGAGGAAAGGATAACCTTTTAAATACCCAGGACAATGAAGAACAAAGCAGAAATAATATATATGAAAATATTTTTTATTTGCAATATGAATTATTTAAGGTAGTATTGTATTTATAAATTCATATAGACTACTTATACAGTTTAAATAGCTTTTCCCAAACACTATTAAATTACAAGAAATGTGGAAATGAAAGTTCAAAATGTTCAGTGCAGATGGATTTTGCTTTAGCTTACTGGACTAACACCACTACTACACTACAGGCCTGGAGAGAGGGAGAGTAAATAAACAGCAGGGGTGATACTGATAACACACAATGAATGACTTCAGACACTACTAAAAAAAGACATTGACCAGAGTAACCAGCATTACCATGGTCTCTACACCAGGTGTTAACTGGGGTTCATGAAGAGCAGCCGGGACACTGCCACCTGCCTAGGGTTAAACAAGCCGATGCATCGTAACATGTCCCATGCGCTGAGAGCCAGGCCTCAGCTGAGCTGCTTCACCAAGCACATCGCTTTAAGAAAAGTCACGTGACCAATGCAGTTACAGAATCGATGGTATCACTCTGTGTTATGTGTCTCTGATGCACCAGGTTTACACAACACCAGCAGCGACGAGCGTCAGAGGAGGCACTGCTTCACCAGGCATCTTGGGGGGAAAATTAACCTGGCTCAGATGGATCTGTGTTGAACTCCTATCTGAGTACTCACTATATCCATCTGGGACTTGACTCGTTGAAAGCTTTCGAGAAAAAGGCGGGGCGTTTAGTGAAATACTTGAAGCTGATTGGGTGTGGGGCCTACCTTACAAGTACGCGTCACACATACTGCTCTTCTTTCAAAAGAAATTACTCCATATTTCTGCTAAAACCGCATCAAAAGCAGCAGAAACACTTACATCCACAAGAGCAGCCATCTTTGTTTAGTTTGAATGTGACCCGGCGGGGGCACCGGGGCGCTAACAGCCGTCTTAACACCTCCGAAACACCTCTGGTTCAGACTCTCAAACCAATCGGGCGGCTGGAAGGTCAGATGGTTTATCTCGTGTTTGTGAATTCACAAATATCGCGAGATAAACCATCTGGCTGGTCAGGTTAGGGGTCCTCAAAAGTTTCACTTTGCTGTTTGTAAAAAGTAGTGATTGGTCTTTAAAAAAAATGAAACCCCACATTGGTGCGTGTATTGTTTGAAGAAAAAATCATATGATCCATACAGGAAGTGTGTTGTTTGAATTTACAAGGAAATTCAAACAACACAAAGAAACAAACGGTATCAACATGTTGCGGATGGATTGAATACAGACTGGCGGCTGCTCATCGGTGGTGCCTTCATGGACCAGACGTGAACTAGAACACTCTACTAACCACCCGGTTACATTCGGAAGAAAATATGTCAAAAGTACATCAAAATTCACATTTTGTTCATGGCAAAATTATCTAAAACAGCTTAGAAATAGAAACAAGTCCATTGACTTCCTGTTTAAAACCGCAGAACCAATAAGCCCCGCCTCTTCGTTGTAAAATGTAGCTTTTATAAGCCACAGATTTAAAAACTACTTTTTTTTGTTGCTGGAAAGTGTTCACATGACAGTATTGAACCTCACTTGTTTTACTCGAAATTCAATTTTTTTGAGTAATTGCAAGTAATTACCGAGGGAAACAGATCAGCAGATGTTTTTAAAAACATTTCTTTTAAAACTATGAAGCAGCCCAGAATAGTATAAGTTTTTAAACTTTTAGTGCCTTGGCCTACCCCCTTTAGTGAGCTTTGTGTTCCCAATCACCAATGTGCACCTTCAGGAAAATTTCTTTTTTGAAGTTATTTTTTTCAGTTAGGAAATAATCAAACTGATCTCTCTGCGGAAATGTTGATCTACCTTTGACATCACAGATCTGGGACATTCAGAACAGTGTTTTCTGAGGCCCAGTGTGGAAAGAATAGTATCTCACAGCAGACACAACTCCAACTGTGCTTGTGAAGAGAAAACCATTTCAGAAAAAGATTAGAAACTAAAAAGTAGCATAACGTGTGACCTTTATTTTATCAAACCTCTGAAACCCTTGTCAGTTGGCTTCACGGACCAACCTCGTGAAAGTGTGTCAGCTCCTCTCCATCCACCGTCCACACTCGCGCTCTTGTAAAGCAGTGCTGAGCGCGGGCCAGATGAATGATAAGCATAGAGCTAACCTGGATGTGCGCTGGCTCGTGTTGCACCGGCCTCGCCACGTGGCCCAATGCACAGCTCTGTTCTGGAACCCGAGAGAGAGATGGAACGCCGCTGTCCTGGCATACCGCGGCGGCCTTCATTCCGTACGTGTCAGCCGGAGTACGGTTTCCGGGCATTCCCTCCGTGTTCTCCCTCATTCTGACTTTACCCAGGCAAGTTTCTAATCCTGCACAAAACTGGGGCACACATGGGTTGTTGGAGTAATGAAAATACTTTTGCATTGACTGGCTTTTTTATTTGGGTGAACATTTGAAACATTGTCTCATCATAGCAAGTAAAAATCTTTGTTTAAATTGTGTAATGGCGGTCTCCATTTAATCTTTTTCCAGATTTCTTTGCGTCAATAAATAAAAAACATCAGAACAACTGAAAGGCTTAATATTGACTTAAATACAGCTTGTTCAATGACCAAAATAAAGGTAAAATAATGATTAAAATGCACTTAAAACATGGGATTACATTGGATCACCAACCTCTTCCACCACAGAATAACACAGAAGGGATGAGGAAGTTCCGACACACGAAGAAACGTGGGCAGCAGTGACTGGATGCCAGGTATGTAGAATAAACAGTAACAGAGACAATTTTGTGTGATTATAAAACTATATATAATGAACCAGTTACACATATACATTGGTGTCTTGTATTAGACCTTTAAAAACACTTTATAATAACTACATCTTAATTAGTCCTAATAAATTATTAATAAAGCATAAATAAAGACTTAATTAATTATGAACAAATGACAAATTAATGAATCAGAAAGTTTATTAAAGCTTAATAACTTCTTAAGTACCACAAGCCCAACCTCCAACCCAAAATCCTAACCTTATCTCCTTAAATAAGTAGTCACTAAGCATTAATTAACTTTTTCATCTATTAATTGATCATTTGTTCATGAATAATTAAGTCTTTATTCATGCTTTATTAAGGTTTACTAAGGTTAATTTAGGTGTAGTTAATATAAAGTGGCACCAAAAGTGTAATAAAGCACACATTTCTGAGCCTCAGAGTGAAAAGAACATCTCACAGACAAGACTTCTGCCATTGTTTTGATTAGAGAGCATGAATATTCTCAAGGTTAGCCTAAGCTTTTGCTTATTATTCACATACAGTAGTGTGTTGGGGTTGAATGTAATAGTGATAACATTTACTATTTAGTGATTCGACTATTCAACTGCAGAACCCTAGGTAGGGAGAGAAAATAAGCTAAACACCCTAAATATATTTAATAAATTAAGATTTTTTATCATTATTTTTTTAATATATATATTAAAGTTGGCGCTTCATGGGCATTTTTCCTGAGTTCCAATGGATCACATGAACTCATCGTTGTTACTGAGCAGACAGAACCGCACGTGCTGTAAAATGATCAAATAATTAATTATAAATTCAATATTCTGGTTTATTATTCATCTTGTTTGGTGCTGACAGGCTTTGCATGCTGAAAAACGTCATACAAGTCTTCACTTATTGAGAAATTACCAGCGGAATTCCCGGTGAGTGACCCTAGCTTATGGCGTAGCTAATGTTAGCATGAAGCTAATACAGAAAGAAGAAAGAAAATGCATATCAAATTGTATTCTTGAAAACAGTCAGGAATTGCAAAAGTGTATGTTTTGCTTGCGGTTTTGGTGTGTTGTCTGTCACACAAGTTGTTTTTATAACTAGACAAAAGAAATGTAAGGCATTAACTTAACTATGCTTAGCTCCAGCTGCTATGCTAATTGCTAATCTGGTCAAAACAGGCATCAGCTAATTTATTTTTATTAAAAAAAAATATATATATTTTTTGATAGATAAAATGCCATGTTATGGTTGAAAGCATATTTGAAGCCACTCTAATGTGGTTTTGGTTGTAAAGTAGGATTTACATAGGGTATTTGCTTCAAAGTTATAATTGTTCAAAATGTGTGTATTTTGTCAGTTAATAATTGTATTTCAATTCTTCTTTGACAACGTGTGTGATTGATAATAGCAACAGGGCAATTCATCAAACATTGTAAGGTGACATACAGAATCTAGAGACATTTTATGCAATTGTTATTTACATTGATTTATATATTTAAGATTCATTTAAGATTTTTTTGTCTTTTACTCACTCATGTGTAAATTGGTTTTAAAGTGATCTTCAAATCTGCGTGGTGAGCCTGGTTTATGAAAACTGTGATCAAAGTTGAACCATGTGACCAGAAGCATCCTTGGCCCAGAAGAACCTTGACTACCTTCAGATCCAGATAAGTCACTGTACACCCCTAGTGTCCAAGCCAAATACTCATATCTTAGGAGTGGAGGAGGCGTTACTTTAGAGAGCAGTAAAAGAGGAAGTTTCAGCATAAACTGTATAATATAATATACTGTCTATGTGGCCTCTATGCATGTCTGCTGAACAGGAGTTTGAAGTAAATTAGCTTTTGAAAGACGCAATGCCAGACCAGGCTGAGAGAGTTTTAGTGAGAATGAACCAGAAAAAGACCATCAACAGTGTTTAAAACCTCATACAGTTTTTGTTATGATTGTGGTCTGAAAATCAAACCTATACTTTTGTACCAAAAATTAACTATGCAAAAGATGTATTTTACACTTTTCATGACACTCAAAGATGCTTCTCTTTTTTGCATTATTAAATCACACTACACTTTAGTAAACATAGCTAGCTTACAGAGAAACTAAATGCAGAATAAACTTTTTTCCACTGTTAATCTGTGTATATGGGTTAAAATGGAATTATCTGCTGTTTTTGGGCCTTTTTTGGACTTTTTTACAGATATGCTTGCAAAATAACGCAACTGTGCTGTCATGTTGTTCAAACTCTGTCAGCGCATTTTCAGTTCACGCCCATGTCACATCAAGCGACACACGAGCCGACCAGATGGGATAAACTCCTTCCTATGGACACCGCTGCTGTTGGAAAGTGGGCACCCACTGCGAAAGGACATCGTCAGACATTAGGCTCAGCTTGGTAGGCAAGTGGTGTGTTGTGCAAAGGTGCATTTTCAATTTTAGAAAATACTCATTATAAGCTCATTTGCTGTAGACTAAGGTCGTTTTCACACCTAATAGTCCAGTAGACTCGGTTCGATTGGGGACCAAAATTGAAACATTGTTAACATTTTCAACTGGAGCGGTTCGCTTTCACACTGCTTTTTTGTCAAACGAACTAAGCCTTTTGAGAAGTTTGTCTACTCCTTCACATGTGGTGGCGCTGTTCCCAAAACCACGGACAAAAAACCCCGAACAAGAAACACCGCTCATCTATTGGTCAATACAACGCAACTTCCTTTCTGCAGGGAAATGTAAACAACATGTCGTGTCATATCTTAGCGGTGTTAGTAATACTGTATTTTTGGCGACGGTACCAGGCAAACACCATTCATCAATGGGCTCAGCATGAGCGTGACATGAGGCAGAAGGCTATGGAAAACTTTATTTTCCACAGGAAACGGCTTCGTGCGAGGCGCCGAGCAAAAGAAGGGGCGCATACAACGTCATAGCAGTGATGTACTGCTTTTACAGACGCCGAGAAAGGTATTCACGACTACATTTTCTACATAGAGTGATCAGATATCCCTATTTACCCGGGACAGTTCCTATTTTGAGCTTTATGTCCTATTCTTTTTTGTTGTGGCAATGCCAAACGCCATGCGTCTCTGAAGGGGAAAACAACAACGTAAAGTAACTTTAACTTTAAACTATGGTTGTTTACTTTAGTATTTGAGCATCTAACTCCAGTTGTACCAAGCATTTCTATGCACAGCTAGTTGTTTTCCCCTTCGCGTCATTGGAAACCAAACAAAACGTAACGCCACGTCCTCCTCGAGAATGTCCCAAATAATAACACTAATAATAAAAAAGAGAATGTCCCAAATGTAACAAAATCCACTGATTTGTCCCAGTTTTACAGAAGACATGTCCCAGTTGTCCTGACTTGTGACCACTTTGACACATTCCAACCGTAAACGGAAAAATATTAAGCCATTTTTAGTCAATGAAAAAAAAAAAAAAAACATGCTTGAAAATTACCAAAGTTTGGAGAATATATGAGTGTAATGAGGCATGATTTGACTAAATATTTACATGATTCTGCAAAAACTTGAGTGTGTCCCAGTTTTTAATTTGAAAAATCCGGTCATCCTATTTATACTGTTACATAACATTACACCACAATAGGTATACTGTCGTAATGATGGCTCATGATCAATGTTTGTAACAAGCAATAACTATAAACTTCAAAAATAACTGATTTACATAAAATAATTAAATCAGTATTCTAATATCAAACAGTAAACCATTCAGTAACGCTGTAAAATATATAATTACACAGTACATTGCACAAATCATGTAAATGCATTGGTTATCAAACTAAAATCTATCTAAATAATTGTAAAGTCTTTGATATTTTATTCTACATCTGTGCTATATGTTTTTTTTTTATTGGTAAGCACTACACTATTGGCTATTTTAAATATTTTTGTACTTGTGTTTTCTTCTAGGACCGTGTGGGCTCATCCACGTACATCAACTTGGTGGGAACTAGTTAATATGTCCTGGGATGACAAGAATTGGCAAAAAACTTCAGAATGACAAAAACGTCATTCCTGCATCTTTGTGACATCCTGCGACCTTATTTGACACGACAAAACACTAGATTTCGGAGGACATTACCTGTTGAGTTGCGGGTCGGAGTCTGTCTATGGAGGCTTGCAACAAATCTAGAGTATCGCTCCATCTCCCACCTATTTGGTGTGGGTATCTCTACTGCTTGTACTGTCACACAACAAGTTGTAACTGCCATTAACAGGGTGATGAGACATCTGTATATAAAGACTCCTTCTGAGGCAGAGCTGAGGGTGATTGTCCAGGGCTTCAGGGAGCGATGGAAGCTCCCCCAGGTAGCGGGTGCAATCGATGGGACACACATCGGCATTATTGCACCGGCTGAGGAACCCGCTGACTATTATAATAGGAAAAATTTTTATTCTGTGATTTTGCAAGCCGTGGTAGACCACAGAATGAAATTCTGGGACATAAATGTGGGCTGGCCGGGAAAAGTACATGATGCAAGGGTTTTGGCCAACTCTTCTTTGTACATGAGGGGTGAAAATGGTACACTGTTCCCAGGCTGGATTGAAAGACTGAACAACGTGGACGTGCCCATCCACATTCTCGGCGATGCTGCTTACCCACTTCTGCCGTGGCTCCTCAAACCATATCCAGTGGGCAGAGGTTTAACAGAAGCACAGACACACTTCAACTATCGACTCAGTCAGGGAAGAATGACTGTTGAAAGAGCCTTCGGAAGACTGAAGGGACGCTGGAGATGTCTTCTTAAGAGGTGCGATGCCCACATTTCCTTTGTTAGCCAGATAATATCAGCCTGCTGCATTCTACATAACTACTGTGAAGTAGCTAACGAGGAGTGGGAAGATGAAGACACTGTGGATGATGTTGATGACTTGGTGGATCCTGAAATTGGCCATCAAGCTAATTATGGTGGACAAATCAGGGATGCTCTGTGTGAATATTTGGCACAGTAATAGGTTTGTGCATTAATTTTGCACCATTACACAGGTGTTTATGTGCTGCAGTTTTGTGGGAAAATAAAGAAAACCTCGAAATGCTTTGTATTTGTATTTATTGTAACAAATAAGTTCTAAATTTCTGTAAACGTTAATGTAAACAGTTAAAGAAATAACTTTTATAAAGATTTTTCGATAACAAGCAAAAAAATCCCAACAATTTTAATATATTACTTAAAGAATATAAACAACAACCATAACAGAAATGTCACACATGTCTTATGTTTCTCCTTTTTGAACTACAACTCAAAGAAATCTCTATTGACATCAGTGAGAACAGAAGATGTTGAATGCTGAGACATGTTGGTCATGTAAGGCTCCGGTGGGGTTTGAGGTGGTGCAGGTACAGTGTGGTGTGTACTTGGTATGTTATGTTGGTGGGTAATGAATGAAGATGAATTATCAGTATGTTGAGTATGTGCAGAAGTTTGGAGAGAAGATGGAGTGGGCCACACTGGTGGCCTTACTGGGGTAGGAGGCATCCACTGCTGTGTCATGGGTGGTGGTGTCATGGGTTGGGGCACTGCAGCACGAAGAAAAGTACCCATCATCTGAAAAAACATCTGGTTGTTGGCCCTCTGCTGCTCTTGCAATAACTGGAAACGTTTTTCTTCAGCTTGCTGCTGCATTTTTAAGAAGTTTTCAAAACAGGTGGACTCCTGCTTCATTCTTTTGCATTCATCCTCATCCATTTTTTTCTTCTCATCCAGGTAGCTCTCAAACATTTTCTCAAACCTGTCAGTCTTTGTCTTTTTCTTTCTTTTCTGAGTACCCTTAGGTTCGCCCCTTTCTCCCTCCAGCAGGGAGCTTGTGGTGGGAGTTTCTTCAACTTCCAAGTCTGTGGAACTTTTATCTGCTTGAAAAAATCATAAAAAAAAAACATACACACATTACTACACATTACTACAGTTATACATTTGAATTGGACATAATTGGCTTACTGTTGATAAGAAACAATGTAGATAAATACACATGTAAATTTAAATTTTTATTTTATAACACAGATAAATGTCAATATTGTTCTCAACGTAGTCATCCACTTACCCTCCACTGACTCTTGTTCCAGCTCTGTGGAGTCAGACTCGCTCATTGTTAGTGAGGCTGGTGTCGCAGGTGTTTCTTCTTGGTAGGACTCCACAATATATTGAGGGCTGCTGGTGGGCCGAGTCCCAAGAATGGCATCTAGTTGGTCGTACAAAGGAAACTTGTCCTTCTCATCGCCTGAGCTGCCGCTTTTCCGAAGCATGTCACGTATTTTATGTATTGTTGGCGAAGTTTTTTAACTTTGGTCCGACACTGCACTACTGTGCGGATGAATCCCAGTGCTTCCATCTCTCACTAATTAGTTTAAAAACCTCGTTGTTTTGTGAGTGGTCACGAGTAACTGAGATATATTTTCGTCTGACCATATATCTATAAGGGCTTTTACCTCCTCTTCGCTCCACGTCTGACCACGAGCCATTTCTCCGCACCGCTAGCTTGACACGCGCGTTTGTTTAGGACCTGATCTGCCGGAAGTTCGCGTTTTGTTTTTTCAAAATAAAACGGAAGTACAGGGTTATAGGTGCTCTGTTTGCTGTGTGACCAGGAGAGAGCGCACTTGATCCATACAAGTTGGCCATTCCATTTATTTATTTATTTCCTACTTCACCTCCGCCTGACAACAGGGCAACAATTCTGCTAAGGCTTTGCCTATTAGCTACATGTGCTTTATTTTGGTTGTATTTACCGAATGCTTTGCGCGGTAGTCCGTTTCCTGCTTTTGAAGCGGTCTGCAGTCCACTTGGCGTTCACACATGCATTCGAACCGTATCAGAGTTCACTTCAACCGAACCGAGACCTACGTTTTTAGGCGGACCAGAGTTCACATTTTTGTTCCGTATCAGAGTTCGATTGTGCATTCACACCTGCCAAACGAACCGGACTTTCTGGGCAAACGAATTACAGTTCGATTAAAGCGTACTAACCAATGCTAGTGTGAATGCACCCCTAAAGCAAAGGCTTCATACAGTATGTCTGCAAAGTTAATAAAAAATGATCTTGTCGTGCAAGTAAACAACCAGCGCCACTCCACACAAAACTCACAACACTCGCCAAATTATCCATATTTCTGTCAATAAATATCTCTTTACACACATTAAAACGCCTCCGGGCACAGGTCTAGTTTTTACTTCCATGTCAAGATTCTTTTTTATTTATGAATGAAGCCATTGCTATAGTGTACATAAGCACATGAGCTTATTATGTGAGTACTTTTTAAAAATGAGAAAAATGCAACTCTGAAGCGAGGTTCAAACCTGCGCACCGTCGCTTCTCGCGCCACGCGCTCATCTAGCTGAGCCAATTGACTGATGATGCCATTTTGCAGCGGGCGACCGTGTTTCAACTTGCCTTAACCCACCTGGGAGGCTCGTCTGTCACGTCAACTTGATGTGACGTGGGCGTGAATTGAAAATGCACTTGACCATCAGCAGCACAGTTGCGGTTTTTGCACACAGAACTGCAAAATGAGTGAGTTTGCACAAAAATGTTCGAAACTGCCTAGAAACAGTAGATAAGTCAATTTTGACCCCATACACACAGTTTGACAATGAAATTTTTTTTCTGCGTTTAGTATTTCTTTAACATGTAAACATGACGTCTCACATGCATTTAGGAGCAGTGCAAAAATTCTCTTCATTTAAATCACTCTTAAACACATAGCTCAAAGCTCTAATTGTGAAATACTGGGGCTTTTACGTCGTTTACAACCCACATCTCACTTTTAGGACGTTTGGAAGTGGTCATACTAGCCGAAGTGTAGAAGTGAGACGACTCCCCTTCCCAGTTTGACCCCGGCATTAACCCCACACAGCCAGGTAAGCCTCACCAAAAGAACCAGCCGTATCCTGCAGATTACACCCAACACCTACGACGACCCCAGCCCCTCCGCGGTCACTCGGATCTGGCCCAGCGCGGGGTCTCAAGGCCGTTCATTGTCCCCCCGGGTGAGGAGCGCCGAGGAAGGGGGCAGGACAGGGCAGGTGCCGGGCGAGAAGGTGGGCCTGAAGTGGATTGGGTGACCACCAGTGCCCCAGATCTCTGCCGCGGCTAGGTTTCATAAAGGTCAGGCTTGATGGGTTCTGCCCGGACTGAGCTGGAGGAGACTCTTGTTCCCACACAGTCAGCGTTACCGTTTCAGCTGCGGTGAAATATTATGCTTTAGATAGAACACAATACTCCAAATATACAAGAAGGTCTATTCAAAAGGATCAAAAATCAGGTACGAATCGATACAAAAGCTATTATCACAACCAAATAGAAATCGAGTTGATCCTTTTGACAATGTGCTCTTTTGAGTGAATTCCCCATTTGGTATATACTGTTTTCAGTTAAATACACTTTTAAAATAGATGTAAGTTCCTTCTATTAGTCAACAATCAGCCAAATGTCAGTTTAAGGCACTAGACCAGAGTTAGAGGTGGGACATAGTCACGGTTTTGCAAGTCTCAAGTAAGTCTAAAGTCTTTGGTCTCAAGAAGTCCAAGTTGAGTTCAAGTCAAGTCATCTTGTATTTCTTTAGTTGTATTCATTTTTACAAGATATCCCATTTCATGTAAAGTTCTGGTCACAAATAAAGAAGTGAGGAGGGGGAGGACATGTTCCAGTTTTTTTCATGTATTCCTGTATGTACAGTATATTTTTAAAGCATCAAGTCAAGTCAATCTACACCTCGCTATACCATCTTTATTTATTTTTTAAACACTTAAAATAAAGTGCCACCCACTTAGCATACACATACTGTAGATCAGTGGTTCCCAAAGTAGGGCCCGGATCTATGGGGGGCCTCAGAGGCTCTGCAGGGGCCTCCAAAACTTGTACATACAACTAGACACCAAAAAAAAAAAAAAGAAATTAACTTTATATCAATAATGACAAAAAAATTCTATATTTCTTTTAATTGAATGTGAATTATTTTTGGGGGCCTCGGCCAATCTTTGGGTAAATTGGAGGGCCACAGCATTGAAGAGTTTAAACACAATAGGATCCAGAACACAGACACAGTAAAACATCTCAGGAGTTAGAGGTCAGTGAAAAAAGTGCATCTTTAAGAGTGATTTTAAAACTGACTGAGCCTGTCTAATGTCTGTATCTTCAGAGCCGTGGAGCAGCCACAGAAAAAGCACCATCAACACAAAGCTTTTGTTTGGTCTGGACATGGAGCTGCAGCTGATCTGCTGACTGAAGAGTGTGAGAGGGGCCTAAGGACAGATTAGGTCACTGAGGTAGGTGGGAGAAAAAGGAATACAAGTTTATATGAATTATGAAAAATTTAAATTGTGATCTGATCCAAAGAAAGTTATGATATAGCCTACTGTTTGATTTGACATTTCTTAAATGGATTTAATTTTGTCTTGAAGTTTATCACTGTAAAAAAAATAATTTCCTTAGTATTAAAGTTGTTAGTTATTATCTTAATGCAGTGGATATAACTTTTTCCATGACACTTAAAGGCACTTTCACGTCACATTCGGTGGTGGTAAGCTACTGTTGTAGCCACATCTGCCCTAGGGCAGACTGATAGCTCAAACACCACATACATACACTGAACAAAAATATAAACACTTTTGTTTTGCTCCCATTTTTTATGATATGAACTCACAGATTCTATGTAAACAGAATAACAATTTCTCTCAAATATTGTTCACAAATCTGTCTAAATCTGTGATAGTGAGAAACTTCTCCTTTGGCACAGTCTCACAGGTGAGTCACCTCAAGATGCTGATTAGACAGTGGGATTATTACACAGGTGTGTGTGTGCAATGTCCTTGGGGCCCTTATCATGCCAGCAGACACACCGGACATGTGACCAACTGAGCATGTTTGGGCTACTTTGGATCGGCGTATAAGACAGCGTGTTCCAGTTCCTACCTAAATCTAGCAACATTGAACAGACATTGAAACAAAGTAGAGCAACAGTCCACTGGCCACAATCCACAACCTGATCAACCTGTGTGAAGGAGCTATGTTGCACTGCTCTGCATTTTGGCCAGTCTAAGGCACACCTGTGCAATAATCCTGCTGTCTAATCATCATTTTGATGCGACTCACCTATGAGATTGTGCCAAAGGAGAAGTGCTCACTAGCACAGATTTAGACAGATTTGTGAACAATATTTGAGAGAAATTGTTATTTTGTGTATGTACAAACTGTTTTAGATCTCTGAGATCATCTCATCAAAAATGGGGGCAAAAACAAAAGATCAATGTTCCCACTGTGACACCTGGTTTTCCAGCAGATCCAGTTCCAAGTAGTACCCAGGCCCAGCTTCTGAGATCTGATGAGAAGTAATGACAAGCTGATTTGGTTTACTAAACTAAATCGAACCATGCACAGAACATTTGGTTGACCACTAGAGCTGTAGGTCTTTGTTGACCAAATTTTTAGGTTTAAATTTACCTTTGGGTTTATGTTAATTTGAAATGACTCCACTTGTGCTTCTGGTAAGAATCTGGTTGCAAAAAAAGGAAAACCAACCAAACATCTTGTTTTGCATAAGAGTGAGGTTCAGATAAATGGCACCATTATACTAAAACAACATTTTTATTAAAAATGTGATGCCATAATTCACTTTTTATGAAGTTATGTTAGATTTAACTGCCATTAGCCTTGGCTAAGCAAATGATGGTTGTAAGAACAGGCAATGATGTATGCGCAAAACCTCATGAATGAAAAGAATCACATGACACAAATCCTGAGCTTTACAACAAAGAAACCCTCATGTTCTGTTTTGTAACCTCCTTGTTCATCTCCTCCTCTTATCTCCAGCACTTCCCAAACCGCAGACAGCTTCCTGGACGCGTAGAAGCCGTGGGCCCAGTAGGTCGCCCGACTCCTTTGTGGGCTGGCCTGGTTCACAGTTGGCCTGAGAGCGTTCACACACAGGTATCAGGATGGGGCCGGTGCTTAATGGTGGCCCGGGGTCTTTACCTTCACCCCTCTGCTTTCACACGCCCTGCTCCCGCTCTCTCCTGTTACCTCCACTGTCCCCTGTCCACAAAGACTCATCTGACTGGCCTGTCCTTCCCAGAGACCAGCGCGAGCATCTATCTCTGTCCACCATCTGCGCAAACGAAATGTCTTGCAAATGAGGCGTCCCTGATTGAAAGCCCTCTCATGTTAATGCTGTAACCGTAGCGGGGCCGATGCGAGAGGTAAGACTGTGGACGCGCTTGTTGTTTTTGTCCCAAAGCTCCAGAGTGATACTGTAGCGCTGTGTACAGGCTGTGTAGCTAAAGCAAATGCAAGTTCTGTTCCTTTGCCTGGAATCTTGCACAGCATTTAGCAGTGTTTCTCCTGAGTTTATTAGTTTGGCAAGGTTGGATTGGCTGTATTTGGCTCTAGAGGAAAATTTCTAATCATTGGTAATAATCAGGGCTGCAACAAGTTATTTGGTTCATCTCAATTTAATGATTATTGAATTAATCATCAACTAATTTTGTACACAAACAATCCCAAACATGCATGAAACAAAACACTTTCAATTGGGCAGCAATGACATAGAAAATGTTTAAATTATACTTTCTTTACTAGAAAAAACACAAACCCACAAACACTCCACTTTTTCTTAATTCATTTTCCCCGTTTCTAATACAAATCAACCCTCAAACTCCTGGACATGTTATAGATAAAAATCTAATGGAAACCCGCTTATCTACAGTCAAATCAACTATTCTGGGATGGATCAAAATTGTTTTTACTCTAAAGTTACCGATAAAAAATACATTAAAAAATAGGACTTTTTAATTCTATCCCAGGTTGGTTGACACCAGCTGTACTGATTCAGATGTGCAGAGCTCCTTCTCATTTAAAACTACAGTCAGTCAGACATCAGAGGCTAAAACTACAGAGCCTCAGCTTCACAAAGAGTCCAGCCAACTGTTTGTTCTCTAAAGGGTTCAGATACAGCTTCCATTTGAATTTACGTAAATTTAGTCAGTCGTTTTAACAAAAATTGGCCCCTCTCTTAAGGGGTTAAATTAGTCAGCATTTCTAGTAAACACAATTTTGATCTTGATTTGTGTAAATGTAACTAAAGTTGAGTTAGTCTGAATTATCTACAAATATTTACCAATAAAACTATAGATTTATGTGATTATTTCAAGTACAGCAGAGCTGTAGTCGGCCAAAGACATTCTTGGTTGACTAAAGACAACAAACAACTCAAACCCATTCTTGATCAATCTTCAACTTAATATTGTATTGTACTTCTATGTTCAAATCTTACCAGACTACCTATAGTCTTTATACAGGACATTTCCACTTTTTTAAGGCACTCAAAACCCTTTACAATCAAGAATCTGCTGAGCAGGGCGGCCCAGACTTCCCTTACTACTTTCTCCAGCTCTTCCAGGGGCATCCCGAAAAGTTCCCAGGCCAGCCAATAGACATAGTCCCTCCAGTGTCCTAGGTCTTCTTCAAGGTCACCCCCAACTGGAAATTCCTGGATCATCTCTCCAGGGAGGCATGCAAGGGGGATCCAAAACGAGTGCCCTAGCCCGAGCCTCAGCTGACTCCTTTCGGCGTGGAGGAGCAGTTTCTCCTGTGTGAGTATGAGCTTATAAACATATTAGCAAAATGTGAATGCTTTAGTGTATTTTATTCTCACTAAAACAAAATGTATATTAAGCTGGCTGCAACACTAGAGGAATTTAAGATCTTTTGCGATTTTAGACTCATCAGAGTCTGACGTAAGGACATTTACAACAATTATTTGTCCCAGTGGCATCATGTGACAGAGAAACACATACAACACAGACTTGTGCAGCGGCAAGCAGAGAACAGTGTGTGTGTCACGCAATCGACCCAAAAATGGCTAAAGTTGAATGACATTTGTAGCATGTGTAGTAAAATCTTAAATATAATGGTCTTAACTTTGTTTTTGTGTAATTTATGAAAAGTTCTAAATATTCAGTGCCTTATTTATTGTGTCCATTACAAGAGTTTTGAGACGCCACACTAACCATAATCATATCCAATCTTAAATACACAGCGCTAAAAGTGCAACAGACATCTGCCCATCATTCATGTGCCTCTGAATCAGGCCCCTGCTCCTCCCTCCTCACTCCCCCTCGGCCCCTCCTCACCCGCTGATCTCAGATTAAGTCGAACACTATCCCAGGTAACGTTTGCACCTGCTCCTTTTAGGCACAACTCCCTCCTGCTTGGACCATGAGCGGCTCCTGCTCTGACCAGCTCCTCTGCTTTCACCCCGGGCGGATACAGCTCTCCTATGTGACTCAGCCTGTGGATTTGTGATTACTGCCGGGGTCTGTGCGGGACGTCCTGTTTGTTGTCTCCTCCTGTGATTGACGTGGATGGGAGTCTGCTGAGGAGGTCCCAGGTTAGACTAGTACTGAGGCAGGTAAGTGTCTTCAGCTTATCTATGTTCTGAGCATTTCAGTTTTGTGTTTTTATCCTGACTTAAAGCTAAGGATGGAACTGTTTGTCATTTTTGTTTCATTCCATAATATATTTTTGGAGTTTTGGGGAGAGGCAAACAAACTTGTATAAAATGGACTTTTGAGTTTTAGACCCAGTTTTAACATCACAAACACAACTGCAGTTCTGTCTGTGAGATTCTGTTCTTTCCCTTGTGAGCCTCAGAAAACACTGTTCCGAATTTCCCAGATGTGTGGCGTCATCTCTGAGATCTTCTGCATTGTTTTTAAATCCAAACATCTTCCACACTGCAAAAACTATACATCTGGACTGTCTTAAAATGAGAATTTTAACCCAGATTTGAGCTGTTTTAACTGGATAAGATGAAATTGCTTATGTAATGTAGAATACTTCACTGATTTCAGGACATTTTAACTGGTTATAAGTGAATCTGGCTGAAAATAAACAACAATTTGCCAATGGGGTAAGAACAGTTTTCTTGACCCATTGGCAAATAATTTGTCTTGAAATAAGAAGGAATGTCTTGAAATCAGTTTGAAACACTTTGAAACAGGGAAAATAATCTGTCTTTACAATAAATCAAGGTTAATCAAGGTTAGTCAAATGCTTGAAATTAGGTTTAAATCCTAGAATCAAGCAACTTTAACTTGTCTTGAAATTCATTTTTTGCAGAGCAGACTCATTCGATGCATTTCTGCAGCTTTGAAGGTGGTGTAGCTGATTATTACACAACAAACATGATTTATGTTTTAAATCTGACGACTTCCTCCCTAAACCCTTCGACCTATGGTTAATATCGACATGTAATCATTTTGTTTGCAATTATGGCTTAAAATCACTTCTTACAAACAACAAAGTGAAACTGGAGAAGACCACTCAAGCACAGCCAATCAGAGAGCTGCATTCAGCTCTTGATGAGAGCTACAATTTTTATTTTTCAGTTTAGACAACAAAAGTGGTAACATTTTTTCACAAAGTGCTGCATTTATCATAGACTGTTTAGTGGAAAACACAAAATTTGCTAATATATGACTAAAAAGGTTGTTGTCCCAACTTTAATATATCAGGCATGAGGAGCCAGTAGACCAGACACATCCAAACTCTGGCCCAGGGGCCAAGTGCAGCCTTTTTGTCAGCATTCAGACTTCCTGAAAAATGTAGTTTTTACTGTAGACTGTTCAAGTTTTAAGAATTTAAGAATAAATACTTTGTGGCTCATTTTTCTAGAGCTGTATGTTGTTTTTGTTCAAGGCTTTAGAGTGTATAAACTGTGGAGACTCTGCCGAGGTTAAAACACAAACAATAAAAGAAATGAGATGTGAGTGGATATCTTACTTGGCTAAAGCACATGATGGCTCCTTTAATGCCTCGGTGATTTGCAAACACAAGATTAACTGTTGTAGACCTTGTACTTCTGTTATTGTGACGACGTTGAATGAAACTGATCCTATTCCACTGGTTTATGCAAATGAGTGGCTCATGACATCACAGCCAGGGGTCAAGTCAGGACATAGACTATGAACAAGTATGTCATGCACATTTAGGATGTGTTCACACTTGCACAACCACCACATAGGAGCATTAAGAGCAATTCTGAATATATCTTAGAAATAATATGAACAAAGTAATAGATGTAATACAACAAAGAAACAAAGGCTTTGTCCTTTGTACACAATGGTTTGGCTTTGACTTTTATGATTACTTGAATTCCAAATTGTATCTTCTTGCCCTACATTTATAAAAGTCACAAATTACAAAAGAACATTTGTGATAATGTTTTTATGATGTCTTCGCACTGGTTTTCATAATATTTGTACTTTAGGACTCTTTAGATTGTAACTGTAACTTATGCTTCCATCTCTCTATTATTTCTTGAAGTATTAGTGTTTTAGCCTCTGGAGAGCCTCAACAGTCTGTGTTTAGGTGCTCATCTTTACTGCTTTACAGTGGTCAGACAGAAATCTGCCATCATCACCAGTGAAAAGAAAATAATAATAATATTGGTTCTCTCCAAGCATCAACAAATCTAAATAGTCCAGTTTTGCTGCTTCATAAGTTGAAATCTTCAGTCCAAGTTTTAAAACATGAGATAACAAAGAAGGGTAAAGAGCATGTGTTTATAGGTGGACTGTGTAAGTGACCAAATTTACACACTTGACTGTGTTTCCCATTACTAGAGGAGACTATGGCGGCCCCCATTCTCTAACTTTTGCCCCCATAGTCTAAAAATAATTCCACCAATAAATTGATAGTGAAACTAATTCTACTTTATAATTGTAACACTGTAATCAACTTTTAGAAGTCATCGTATTTAATCTATAATCAAGGTTTGGTCAAATGCAGAGGACAAATTTCCCTACGGGACAATAAGTATACCTTACCTTACCTTTTGATCAGTAGAAGCAGGACAATACATTTACACACCAAAAATGGTAATAATTACATATATTCAGTTTTGGAACACTTGTACCGCTGTAGTCCATGCTTAAGCTGTGGGGAAACACCAGCGGGTACTTGAAAATCAATCTATAAAGTATGGATGATCAATAAAAGTTCAGCTTCTTGTTAGTAGACTCTCCCTAGATCATGGCTGTTGTAACCTATGGCAACAAATATTCTAATGGATATGGTCATCTACCTGTAGTCATATTAATAACTCAATAGTTCCAACTTTATATATTTCCTTCATCTGAAGTAGAGATGGACTGATATATCGGCTGTATTGGCCATATTGGCCATATCGGCCTCAGTTTGGGTTGATATCTGATCAGGCAGTAGTGTGGATTTTTCCTCTGTGGTGCATCTGGACTCACTGTGATCAGCTGAGTCTGAGTTGGTTTGGCTTTTATCTCTCACCATTCCTAAGTCTGCAGTTTTGATTTTATCATTAGCACAGGGGTGGCGAACTGGTCAGAGACCAAGAGCCGAGTTTTTCAGCTGACATCCTTGAAGAGCCACATCATGAGTCGACCTACTGTTTAACACCAGGGGGCAAAGTAGATTTTTATTGAATTACAGACACTTAAACACTCCATTAAAAATATTTTAATATATGATTTTAATGTAATTTAGGGGGGTCTTAAACTTCTGTGCTGTTTCCTATATTTTGGTGAGTTTTAGATGTGATATTTTCATTATGTGATGTAATTTTACTATAAATAAAAGACATAAGTCAGTAAATCAAAAAGCCCCCCCCCTCCATAGAGGCCAGATTTAGAGACCCAACCCCAGATGAACTTAGCTCTGCCCCTGTAAAACTTGGCTTTAGTCAGACTGAGGTCTGTCCTGTGTGATCAGAGCAGAGAAAACACTGCTGCTCACACTTTTGTCAGAGCAGTGTGTAAACGTCTGTTTTATGTCACATTCAGACAAAAGCCACAGCTGTAAAAGTCACTTTGAAGATTCCGCACTGCGCCGTTTCCCGCGATTTGCGCCACTGTTATTTTTGCATATGTTCTTTCATTGTACATTTTGGACCTTTTCTCCGTGGATATAAGGACCAAAATGACTCTCCACTTTCACAGAATATCACTGGGAATTTGAAATGCTTCTCAAAGAAACAATCTTTTTGTTATATAGCTCTGCTGTGACTCTGCCCTGACAGTTGGACAAGCGTGTGGACGTGTTTGAATGAGTCAGAGAGCTGCACTCGGATTGGCCAAGAGCCACATTAGCATGGCTAAGTTTTATTCTTGTTCTATGACTTTGGCTGCAGCGCAGGCTTTAATAAGTGCTTCTTGTTTGTCAATATGAACAATATGAATGTATTCATGACTCTATGAAACAATTGTTTCTTGGCTGAATACATTTGAGTGTCATTACATTGAGTGAAAGAGACGCACGTGTGCTGTGGTGAATAATAGTTTAGGTGGAAGGTTTTCTTGGTTACACTATCTCATCCTAGCTGCTTTTAAAACTAAAATAAGAAAATCTGCCTCAGAAATTGGCCTTGAAAAACAAACATTGATATTGGCATCGGCTGACAAAATGTTGAAATATCGGTATATACAAGTGAAAAAAAAAACCTCCAAAAACAATGTTTATCTCATAAGGATTGGAGCGTTTATGGACTAATGTCAGTCATGTTGCTTTTCTTCGCTTGGATTTTCCGTTTGTGAAGAAAATAAACTGGACTTAGCTTTTTCCATGGGAAACTATTGATGTTGTACTTGTCCAAGCTAAGGTAAGTGGCTAACGCTAGCAGCAAAATTATGTGTTGTTATTGAATACACACTAGAACAGTCATGAAAGCAGTGTTATAGAGACTTTTGTTAAAGGCCTGTCACTGTTGGGCTGCTTTTGCGGTTAGCTAATCGCAGTTGTCAATATCATTCAGTATCGATATATCGACTGTTATCTTAAAACAGAACTTGCAGAACAATATAAGATTATCCAAATGTGCATGAATCAGTGAATGAATCAATCAATCAATCAATCAATCCGAATACTACTTTGAATAAGATATAGATGAAGAAAATGTGGCTTTTGCATAATATGTCCCCTTTAATCAGTCAGTCAATCACAGAACAACCTCCTTGGCAGCACACTCCACTTTGCCAGTGGGAAGTCTGCCAGCTCAGGCTCACAACAGCCTTAAGGGCACCAGCGGAGAGACCTGGGCAATTCAACCCCCCTCTTCAACCATTAGTGCTCCGCTGTTTGGCTTCACTCCTCGCACCAACAAGGCATGGAAGTGTCCCAAACAGCCCTGGTAATGAGGTCCTGACGCGGAGGCCGGAGCACCGCGGGCAGCTCCACACATCCGCAAGCACAGCGACGCGCACTCGAACCCAAGTCCACTGTTAACCGAGGCCTCCGGGGAGCTTCCGGAGGCTAACGCGATCCCCACGCATTGTTCCGGCCGGGATAATAGGGCTTTTCAGGGCTCCTCGGGGGAGACCTGGGAGCCTGCTCTTAAAGAAGTCATGTGGCGTAGCTTGGATGCTCTCTCTTCTTTAAACTGTGTGGCCTAGAGAAGGGGGGTCCAGTGACTCAGCTGCTTGGGTTTCAGAAGGGACTGGTGCTATGCCATTGAACAAATTAGAAATAAATGACGAAGACTGGTATAGGTTTCATTTATTCATTTTCTACAGCTTCTTCTTGTTTGAGGTCGCAAGTGACAGGAGTTTATCCCAGCGACTTTGGGCCTTAGGTGGGGGAACACCTTGGACAGTGGCCAACTCGTCGCCCAATTAACCTAAACATGCATGTTTTTGGAGGTGGAAAGAAACCGGAGTACTCAGAGAAAACCCACAGTGACACGGGGAGAACATGCAAACTCCACCCAGAGAGATCGTGAGATGTTGATATGGTTCAGAAGACGATATATGTTGTCTTTTTCACGGGGGATCTTTATTTTCAAGCCACAGATTTAAAGAACAGGTCCCTGCTAAAAATCCGTGCCTCCACTGCGGTGTAAACTGTTGAACTACTGAAGTCACGCACTCAACAGTACTCATAGTATATTTCAAAATGACACCAAAAACACAATGGGGGTGTCTATGAACCTCAACTAAAACAACAATGATGTCTAAAGCAGTTACCATGCATCATGTCTTAAAGCAGAACTAAGTAACATTTTTACCTTGTTAAATGTTCTCTAAGCCTACGTGATGATGGTTACATATGTATTTTGGGGCCTTTGAGCATGTGTCGGCTCTTTCAGCTGCGTCCACATCAAGTACAGCAATGCACTTGACTGTGTTGCCACCGTGCCGACCCGATTTCTGTCTTGAAACTCTGGCTCTTTGTTTTTTATATTTAGCAGTTAAATGTGCTACACGTGTTTCCGCTGCCCTATCCAACCCTAAGTTGCGCAAAATGAAAAATAAAAATAATGATAAGTTTCGTTCAGTTTGGCTAGCTCAATTAACAAGTGAGCAGTAGGGGAGCACTACCGCTGAGTTGCTTAGTTTGCTTTACTGTTAATACTGTAAATGAATCATGTTTTTTGCTTAATACTGCATATTTCTATGTCTGCCCGGGTGTCGAACTCACGATCTCCTTATAGGGAAGCCAGAGCTTGAACCACTCTGCTACTGTGCACCCGATATAGGTTTTATCATGGCCATTTCTGATTGCTTAGATTAGAGTTCAAAGGCACTGATGGCTTAACAGGTCTATTCAACTGGTCCACAGGCACTGGACCCTGGCCTTACTCACCAGCTGATCTATCCTGCGTCACATTTTCCAAATATTATAAAATACTGTGTTTTCTCATGTTTTTATAGTTCTAGCATGTTTCTGGGAGAACTGTAGTTTAAACCTGGTTTGGTTTTTGTTTTGTTTTTTCTTTCCTTTTGTGTTGTAAGACCACAATTCGGTTAATACGATGACTTCATCTAGAACAGTGGTTCTCAGCCTGGGAGTTGGCACTCCTGGGAGTCCTCTGATTGTACAGTGTATGAAAAATTTAACATTGTTATCTTAAACAAGGCTTGACACTTTTCAGGTGCAGTTATAGATAGGGCTGTGTTATTAATCAAATCTCAATTTCAATTATGATTATGGCTGTAATAGTTAACAAAAATTGTATGATTGTGTAATCGTGATTATCAACCATGACTCATAAGTGAGTTTGCAAGCGCTCAGATATTTGTTTGAGTTGTAAAGAAACTGTCTGAGATCAACTTTTACAACTGTAGAATATTATTACAATGGTCCTTTTTTATAAGATATCTCACCATTTCATTTGATCTCTTCACTCTCTGCATTTCTAAGCAAATAATCGTTTGAACAACCGTGATTTCAATTAGTCTTTAAATTATGATTATTATTTTCATCATATTCAAGCAGCCCTATAGGTTTGTGTCACCTTATTAACTGATTAAAGCTTGCGTCTGCAAAATAAATTCACACCACTAAAGAGTAGCATACATTTTGAGATCCACTGCTTTAGAAGATAAAGTAGGCCCGGGCCTGTCTGCTGGTATTTTGGAGATTATATGTTAGACCAATTATAATAACCTTAAATTACACAATTTGATTTGACTAAAACTCTTCCTCAATTCAGTTCTAAAGTAAACATTATAGACGGGAGGATGTGTCATGTTCTGTGTACTTTCCTTTTCGCATTAAAGAGGAAATTCATAGTTTCTCAGCATTAATTACTTTCCAACAATTATGTAAATAAACCTGGCTCTTGTTAGAGTAAAATTTTGCACCAGAACAGTCATGTGTTTCCCACATCAGGATTTGAATTAGAGCTCCAGCTACTGGCTGCATAGTCTATTGCACAGGGGAAATAGTCAAATCAGTGATATGCTAATGCTGCAGAAATGCTCGAGGTCGTATGGTTTATGGACTATGATATTACAGATCAAGGACTTTCAGAACAGTGTTTTCCAGTGTTTTTGATAAGGAAGGCAAGAACAAGATAGCAATAAGAAGGCCTATAATAATATGTGGCCTTTAAAGGACACATATTATGCATTTTTTTGTGTTGTTTTTTTCCTTCAAACCTGCTCCGAAGCACCTCCACTTTGGAATCTCATGCACCAGACGTAATAAAAAGTCTAGTAAAGTCACACAAGGGTTGTGTGTCTTTTCTACATCAGAAATTCAGTTAGAGCTCTATTTACTCACTCCAAAGAAAATTACAAAGCTTATGTAATCAAACCAATCTTGCCTGATATGCTAATCCTGCAAAATGCTCAAACGAGTATGGACGATTTTTATAAACAATGCAGAATATCTCATAGATCTATCTATGACATCACAGATCTGGGACATTCAGAACAGTGTTTTTGGGAGAACAAAAGGTATCTCACAAGCAAAACTTCAGCATTTCTGGTGAGGAAGCAACATTACAATAGGATTAAAAACTCAAAAAAGTTGATTTTGCATATGTGTCCTTTAAGTTTGATGGTACAGTTGGACCAAAACATTTAGGTTTTGTCTAGAAAATGTAGGCTGATATCCAATTCAACTTGTACCCACAGGTAGACGTTTTAGAGCTGTTAAATACAAAACTAATCGTTACAAGTTCTCTTTTGTCACTTTGGCTGTCGTCCTTTGGAATAAGACCTAGTAGTGATTGCATTGCTTTGTCATGTTGCTATTACAGAGATGTTCTATGTCTTTTAAGTGAGGGAGATTTTTATTGATGATGTGTCGTAGTATATGAACAATAAAGTTTACCTTACCTTAATATTTAATGCTAAAACAATGACAAATCTACATATTGGTCTTTCTCTTAGTTCATTTTCACCACACTTTTTATCTGTGAACAAAAAGCACTGATAAAGAAAACCTATAGGTATTTATACTGACACGAGAGATTATGTATTAAGCGAGTTTTTATCCTTGTTAGAACAGTGTCTCATTTGTATTTGATCTGATTCATACATGTTTGGTCATCTTGTATTGTCCCGCAGCCGACGCTCCAGTGCTCAGAAAAGTCCTGTTTTCACTTACCACCTGTCCCCGCCCACTATCTGTACGTAATCACAAAGAAAAATCAGGTATCGAGTGACAGATAGGAATCAGAAAAGGTAAATTCTAAGGATTATTACTGCTAAACAGGTTTCTATTTCTAAGCTGTTTTAGATCAGTTGCTTTTTACAATGAACGAAACGTAAAATAATGCTCTACATATGAGCTCCACAACAGAAGAAGACGTGATGGAACATAATCCTCGGATCAGACTGTGGAAGAGGAGGAGGAAGTGAGCTGAAGTGAAGCGGTCATGCTGATAAAAGTGTCTGTGTTCTTGTGTTGTTTCAGAATGGTCAGGCGACACTGTCCAGTCCTGCTGCTTCACATCTTCAGTATCCTAGCCAGAACTGCAGGTATCACATGACCTTTGTCTATACAACATCTTTGCTTCAATGCTGCCTGTGGAGTCCCTATGTGCAGAACTCACTCAAAGGGATTCAGAATAGATGTTATGCAGATGACGTCTCAACAATCGGAATTTTAGCTTTGATTAACAAATCATTCAAAGTATAAGTGATAAAAACCTGATTCTTCTATGCTGCTCATAATTCACAATTTGTATCAAAAAACCTCAATGCTAGGGATGTCACAATATCAAATTTTAGAATCACAATCATTGCTAAAGGAAAAATCACAGTTTTGCAATTATTCGCAATTATCGACATAAAAAAAAAAATAGGCTACATATATTTTTTGAAAACAAAATTAGTGACATTTGATTAACTGAACGTGACAAAACACTAAGCAGAACAGAGAGATTTATGTCATTGCAACAGAGTGCTATGTAATTGCGTTTTATAGTGAGCCTCTGGGGCTGCTGCACTTTAATGCGCGCCGCCGCTCGCTCTTCTGAACATAAAAAATACATAGCAGGCACACATACAGTACAATAAAATAACAGCACATAGACAGACACAGTACACATGGTCATGTGGTGGAACTTATAAAAAAAATTAAAATAGCACAAGAGGGAGAAACTACGTGTGGGCAGACTGATTTTATTGCGTAATTTATGTATTACATAAAAAAACATGCAATTATTTTAAATTAATTATGAAGAAAATATTCATTTTACGATTTAAAAAGATTATTAATGAAACATTAACATCTATCACATGACTCACAAAGCCAACATCACCAACTGATGGGTGTTTATCCAGCGGGTTGTCATGTGACCATCTGCACGTGTCTTCCATTTTACTTTTTGACCGGCTTTTCTGTCAAATAAGGCATAAATACTCTGGAGCAATTCCTTTAAAGGCTTTGGTTCTTTACCTTTACTTGGACAAACGACGAGGGATGACTGTATTGAAGATGTTGGATCAAACTGGATGTGTTAGCGCTTTTAGTGGCAACTTTTCAAAGGCACATTTTACATATTGGACACTCTTCAGCTCGCACAATGCCCTGGTAGTCTGTAGAACATTCCCTGACTTGATTCTTTGGATGGATGTGACTACTCCTGATGTGCTGTTTCCTCCGTCAACTTCAGCAGCCTTTCAACTTTGCAGTGAGTTGACGAAACACGCTGTTCTCCGCTGACGCTGCCCATGCACGACAGTGATGTCACACAAGACCCAACACGTGTTTGCGGTTTACCATGAGTTGTACAAATTCTACAAATAACCTACTGTGGAAGAAAATATGTGCGATTATTGAAAAAACGGTTCATTTTGACATCCCTACTCAGTGCATAATCTTTATTAACCCTAGAGCACTATCGCTATAAAAAGTTACACCATCACTTTTGCCGGGTAATTTTCACCCGATATAATATACCCAAAAAAAAGTACTTGTCATAAAAAATAGGTCAAAATATGACAACACTTGACAAATTAGAGGGGTTTTCTTTTATTTTCAACTGTGATATGTGTAACAAAATGGAAAATAAAAATATAGGAAGATCGTACAAACATGCTCCAAAATTACTGAAATATTTGGATTTTGAGAACAAAATGACCACTTGATTAAAATATTGTTTTCACCATATGAATTCACTTTGAAATCACCACTTTGTGATACATATTCATAATATATATAAATAGCTAACTACATAATGTAGCTTTTGGCAAAAAAAAAAAAAAAAAAAAAAGTAAACGTACATTACCCTCTTTCACTATTGCCGGGTGAAAATCACCCAAAAGCAAACCTGTGTTACTCACTAGCTGAGATGTCAGAGACACTAATCCTGCGACAGAATGAAGCTGAAGTTGATGAGGGACAGTAAAAATTGGTAAAAATATGATGAGCCTGAATGTTGTCACCCTTGATATGTGACATGATCGCTTGATTTTCAACACTATCGCCGGGTGAAATCCACCCAAAGTGTACATTACCCTCTTTCACTATCGCCGGGTGAAAATCACCCGAAAGCAACCCTGGAGGAAAAAGTGGGCTTTGGGGAAACACCCACACCTTCATAAATGTCAAAAACAATGGTGAAGCTACCCAGGGACTCATGACACTCAGAAAACATATGCAACATATTGAAAATCATGTAAATACATTTGCTCGGATGAATTTCACCTGGCGATAGTGCTCTAGGGTTAATGGGTTTCAGCAAATAATTCTATCCTGACATGACATATGCTATGCTATAGAATCGTTATGGTTGAAACTCAGGGTTGCAATCACAACATTTTATGTTGTAATTGCATATTGGTTGCCTCACGCAAATTTATTTCACTCCAGCTAATAAGTCAGATATCACAGAATTGTTCCCAAAAAACAGGAAGTACAGTAAACCAATCAATTCAGATAGCAGACTGTAAATGTTCTCCTCTTTTAACCTAATGTTAAATATTAACCTAAAATATGATATTATTGTACCTTTAATTCATAAGTTTACTGCACAGAACCTGCAACAATCACTCACACACATTTATGGTCTATTTCTTGGACTACAAAACAACCAAAAAGAAGCTATTATTTAAAGCAAAAATCTCCCTGCCTACTATGACGCGATCTAACGGCAATGGTGTGATTTGAGACAGTTTCCACACATTACAGTAAACTACAGGCAGCATAACACTACATCCTACATTCAGTTTGATCTTGTAATGTACATAATTACAAAAGATCCTATATTTGCCTTGAAATTGCAGGAAATACTCAGGAAATCCTGTATCCGTTTGGACCAGAGCACAGAGATCTAGAAACCCCAAAGATGGACGACGGAAGTTCCCCTGAAATAACGTTGCTTGTTCCTTTTATTTTCTTCAATATCCCATATCGTACGGCCTACGTAAGCTACCGTCACGTGTTTATCGTCTGCTGAGCGTACCATCTTAAAAGCTAACCTCTCTCTTTATTCTGCAGGTAAACAACAACGGCGTGATTTCCTTTAACGTACAAGTAAGCCAGTTTACGCCCGAGGCCTTCCCGTTGAGTGACAGCCGCTCGTTCATCGCTCCTCTCTGGGCGGACGTGCACAATGGGATCAGAGGAGATGTTTACTACAGAGAAACCACAGAGCCCGACATTCTGGAAAGGGCCACGCAAGATGTCCGCAAGTACTTCAAAAACCTGCCCAACTTCAGCGCTACCTGGGTGTTCATCGCAACGTGGCACCAAGTCACTTTCTACGGAGGCAGCCAAACCACTCCAGTTAGGTTCAAATCTAACTCACAGTCATCGCTTTTTCAGTAGGAGTAAGAAGAAGAAGCAGAAACTGTATATATAAGTGGACAAAGGGACACTGTATTGTTTAGAAATCTGAATGTGTTGTAGTACCAACCAAACCTGCTTACACTCACTTCCTCTTGAAAATATCTATGGTTTTATAGTTTGAAGTTTGGGCAAAGTTTAAATGTTTTTTCCCCACACTGCAATTCAAACAATCTGCCTATCAAGCAATCAAACTTTATTTGTAGAGCTTTGTACTGTCAGTTTTTATCTGCAGCCCTTGATTGACCATTTGCATTTGGGTCTTGTTACCACTCCCCCCTGTATTTCAGATTAACTAACACAACGATCCGGGCAATGAGATTAGTTTATTTGCGTGACACTGAAGAGACAAAGGAGCTGATTGGTCGTCTGTCATTCATACCAAAATCTAACTTTACTCATCTCACATTAAAACCATTTTTGCTTTGCTTATTGATTCTACAGAAATTTGCTATGATTTGTAGTTCCTCGTGATATTTTTTTCCCATTGTTTTTTATGTATTTTTTTCTTGTTTGAAAACAATGTGACAATGTGCATCCCTGATTGACCAATTAATCTGTCAATCACGCCCACTGAATTTCAAAAGAGGGACACAGTGCCCACGACATAAAAAACGATATATGTTTTTATGTATCGTCTGAATTTTCCAGGCAAATTTACAGAAGGCAAAAGACTACACTTATCTGAGTGTTTATCACTTTCATTGGAACCACTGCTGTCAGGAATAAAAATGCACCAGCATCCCAACAAGGCAGCCTGTACACCTGCCTAGAGTCTGCAGACACTGTACTCTAGCTTTTATGCGGGAACTTGGTCTCATATCATTACGTTTGCATGATGCAGAATCAGTTTGAAAGTGATGAGACACGTGGAGCTATACTTGTCTTGTAGCAGGGGTTTTCAAACAGTGTTTGAGAGCGCCAAAAGCAATACGGAAGGTTTACAGTACATCTTATTTGACTTAGTAAAGATTATATAAGCTTGAACAAGATTAAGCTTAGACAAGTTGATAAAAATACAATACATATGCCACAGGGACAGTAAAATACAAAATTTCAGTTTCAATGATCTTGATACTGATGTGGTGTCGATGAATCTTGGTTTTGGTCTTGTCTCTCTCTCGATCTTTAAAGTCTCAACCTCAACCCTGAGTGATAGTAGACTTGTCTCGTCTTGGTTCCCAGTGGTTTCGGACAGGTCGTAGTCTTTGAATTAGGTTTTAATTACAGTGTAAAATGTTAAAGCCTTCTTAAAGTGAGTAGTACTAAATCAAAGGAGCACAACACTAGGAGGGCTGGTAAAAACATGCCTAAACACTGACTTTGTGACAAGAAAAGTTATAATATAATAATAATAACTTGTGTTTGGTTCTAAGGTGAACACATTCCAAACAGTGTTAATCACCGACGGAGCCTCCTTCTTCAGTATGTTAACTACGGAGAGATCACATGGAGCACGGGCACGGCCAGCGGCGGAGACCCTCTGACTGGACTGGGCGGAACCACGGCTCAGGTAAAAGCAGCGGGAGATTAGCCTTTCACTGTGGACACTCTTCACACCACGTCCCTTTCCAGTCAGGTTTCAACGGTGGAGACATTGGACACTTCTTCAACCTGCCTGGCTCACGGTCCAACGACGTGGTCAACATAGAGCAGACCACTAATGTCAATCTCCCCGGGCGCTGGTTCTTCCGGATCGACACTGACCTGATCGATCCTGCCAATGGATGCAGTTACAATGGCAAGTTTACTACTGCTATGAAGTTTTACTAACAAAAACTGTCTTATTCTAAAGGACACATACTTTGCATTACTGTATTAGAATTTGTTTTTAAAAGTGGGGTATCTGATTTTCAAACTGCAAAACAGGATTCATGATTTAAATCTGTCCAACGACTTACTAGCTCTTGCAAATCTTTTTGGCACATGGTTAATATCCACATGCTTTCCTGTTTGGCTGCAGTTACCGAAAACAGCAAAGTGAAACAGTAGTGGACCACCCAAGCTCAGCCAATCAGAGCGCTGCTTTTGGTTGTTGATAAAAACTAAAATATTTTATTATTCAATTCAGACTCCGGCTTTAAACATATTCTCATACTTTTATTATTTTTTATGCTTAAGTAAAAACATAAAACAATGTGTCTACTGAAATACTTGTGTTTTTCTAAAGTAAGGAAATCCCTCATAACAAATTAGTATATATTGACTGTCATATACTGGCAGAAAAAGGGATAGCATTTGGAAAAGATAGTCTGCACCCAACATGCCAATGTATCTAGGATTTGCATCAGAAATGCTCAGAACACGTCTGGGGTCTGGATTTATAAATGTAGAAGAACTTGTAAACAAGCTTATGTCATTTATGAATAAAAATGAAGAAATTAATGACAATTCTATGTTTTTACTTTAAACCATTTTCTCTTATCAGTCATATCTGTTGTATTTTGTTTTTTTCAAGCTTATTTGCTGAATCTAAGCATTAATGAATGTTACTAAATGCTCTCCTCTCTCAGTCTCAAAAGGCATCTCTTTCTGAGTTTTGTGACTTCATAGGTTGAGATCTTTTTTTATGTCTAGACCAGGGGTGTCAAACTCATTCTGACAAAGAGCCACATTGGTATTGGGGTTGTCCTCGAAGGGCCGGTTGTAACTAAAATTAAACTTACCAATCTTTTACATTAATAGTTGTGTTTGATTATTGTATATTTATTGAAGTGACAATTACTGAATATACATCTGCATTGGTCTGAAAAAGTCATTTTATTAGATTAAGACATCCAGATTACCCCTGACACGATAAAAATATAAAATTTAAGTAAACCTTATAAGACCTTGAGGGCCACATGAGATGAGTTGGAGGGCCGCATCTGGCCCCCGGGCCTTGAGTTTGACACATGTGGTCTAGACTCATTCTGAACACATTATAGTTATTAAAACTAGTGTAGTAGCAGTCCAGGCTGCATTAATCAAGACCAAGACCTTTGTGAGACCACAGCGTCCCAAGAGTGAGACCAGACCAAGACCACTGAGAGTGTAGACAGAGGCAAAGCTGAGACTTTTATACGTTGAGAACGAAACAAGCAGTCGAACATTACCATATCAACAGCGTAGTGGTAATGAAATGTGGTCTCTGTGTCCAAAACAAGACACACTATTAGTCTTAACTACACTACGAGTACTGCTACACTAATTATAACCGAGTGCTTACATTAGCATGTTGGGAGCAAGCTTAGTTTGTTTGGATGGATTCTAAAAGATTCCCTGTGTGACAACCACCCTGAGCTAGACAACAGTCACAGCGCAGCATTGTGATTTGAGCAGAAGGGCCTATTCTCACAGATGCACTTCAATCTATTTTAGCAGAATTACAAACTATTTTGACTTTTAAAATCTAGATTTGACATAGCAACAAAAACGTGTTAACATGTCAACAACTTCTGCATTTTAGTTTTTCAGGCAGTCAGGTTCAATCACTTGACATAACAATTACTTTTGCCCGATTAAGTAGATGGAGATTTATCTAGCTATAGCTGTTAAACATGTGGGTTAATATTAAAAACATTTCTAAACTTCAACACAAAATACTGTACCTACATTAGCCTAAATTTTATCAAGCTGTCTTTCTATATCTTCTAAGTGTGCTTGTGTTTTGCTGTCAGGCCGTTACTACAGACGAGGAGAGATCTTCTGGCTGTCGGACCAGTGCTCTCAGAGATGCCGCTGCCTGGATGTGGACAATGAGGTGCAGTGTGAGCAGGCTCCGTGTGGACAGCTGGAGACTTGCGAGCACCAGGAGGGAGCCTTCTACTGCCAGCCCACCCGCACCAGCACCTGTGTAGTGTTCGGAGACCCCCACTACCATACCTTCGACGGGTTCCTCTACCACTTCCAGGGCACGTGCTCGTACCTGCTGGCCCGTCCGTGCTGGGAGATGACCGGGCTGCCGTTCTTCAGCGTAGAGGCCAAAAATGAGAACCGCGGAATGGCCTCGGTTTCCTGGCTGCGAGATGTCACGGTGGAGGTGTATGGGCATCGGTTCTGCTGCCTAAAGGAACACTCGGACAGTCCAAGTAATATTCTGTGCATTTTATTTTACCTTTAATATTCCAATCCAGAGATTATGCCTGATTTGGTGTTGTTTGACAACATCGCTTTTCTTTTCAACACAAAATTGAATTTAAAAAAAGTACTAGCAAACCTTAGCAACAAATTAGTTCATACTTTTGACCATTCTAAAATCCACATCTCCAGGATAACCTCAAGTGAAGGTACTTCAGCTCAAATTTGGCAAAAAATCCTGTATTCAAGTCATTTTTGTGTTCTAAACAACTAATCAATTAATCAATAGAATAATCACCCAACTCATCGTTTACTAAAGTAATGATTACTACTGAAACTAATGATTACTAAAGTAATCATCAGTTTCAGCCCTAAATAGGACTAATTTAAGGTACACTCTTAAGAACTAATTTGCTTTTAGGGTATTCAGTTCAGTTAAGAACAACATTTGTTCTTAACTGAACTTTTGTGAGAACAAATCCTTAGAACAGTCAGGAGGAGCTTCGTAAGAACAAAAAATGAATTGTTTAAGAATTTAATTGCTTCTTTATTTGAATCAAAAATGTATTTTTACAATAGATTATATAGATTTGTAGATTATATATTTTTGCAAATTATTGTATTTAAAAATAGTATTGGAAACAAAAAGTGATCAGTGGAATCAGGATCTCCTGTATCACCCCCAGGAGTGCACGACTACACTTTCGATTAATCAATTAGTTGCTTAGAACGCAAACCTAAACCTGGCTCACACCAGATGGATCTGTGTTGAACTCCTATCTGAGTTCTCACTATATCCATCTGGGAATTTACTCAGGGCGTTTAGTGAAATACTTCGAGTTGATTGGGTGCAGGGCCTACCTTACAAGTTCTGTCACACATATGGCTCTTCTTTCAAAAAGAAATTACTCCTTATTTCTGCTAAAACCTCATCAAAAGCAGCAGAAACATGTACATCCACGAGAGCCGCCATCTTTCTTTAGCTTGAATGAGACTCGGCGGCGGCGCCGGACGCCAACAGCCGTCTTAACACCTCCGAAACACCGCTGGTTCGGACTCCCAAACCAATCGAGCGGCTGGAAGGCCAGATGGTTTATCTCGTGTTTGTGAATTCACAAATATTGCAAGATAAACCATCTGGCTGGCCAGGTTACGCAAACCGTACTTGAATACAAGATTTTTGCCAAATTTAAGCTTAAATATTGTTGCTTGAGGACGTCTTGTAGATGTAGATTTTATAACCTGGCCAGCCAGATGGATTATCTCGTGATATTTGTGAAAACAAACTCGAGATAAACCATCTGGCCTTCTAGCAACCCGATTGGTTTGGAGTCCGACACAGCGGGCTACTGGCCTAATCACATCACAGCTGGAGAGGTTGAGGGGTTGGTTGCAATGATGACAGGAAGTAGTGCTTAAATCAAACAAAACAAAGATGGCTGCTCCCGTGGATGTTCTTGTTTCTGCTGCGTTTGATCCTGTTCTAGCAAAAATACAGAGTATTTTCTTTTTGAAAGAAGAGCAGAGAAGTGTGTGTGACACTTGTTACAACCCACGTGGACATTGGATACACCATTATGATTCATTACTGTAATTTGTTAGCACAAATAAGGTCGGCCACACACCCAGCTCGATGTATTTTATTTAATGTCCCACCTTTTCCTAAACGCTTACAGTGAGTAAAGTGCCATTAGCCAAGCTATAGCTATTTTAAAACTGGTATTGAAAGTAGATACTCATTTGATACTCATTGATACTTCAAAAATTAACAGAACAAATTGTACAGTACATTTTCTGAGGAGTTTTAGAATAAACCTAAGCTTTATCAAAGCTAGTTTAAAACCAAAATGTTTAATTAAAGGTTGTATGGAGGATTTTCAAAAATAGTTTGTTGTCAGTCTTGGTCTAAAACAGTTGCATAGATTTGTAACAGCCTTGTAGTTATCCTAAACAAAAAAAGAATTATAAAAATATATAAACTGTGGACATGATAAATCCAGTAAAACATTGACCAATAGATAACGAGGTACCTCGTTATCTATTGGCCTTTTAACTTGTCAAGCAAACCCTCAGTGTTCCTAAGTAACTCATTGGCCCAGTTGCAGTGAAGGGTGTGGCCCTGGGAGGAGACACACATGTGCATCATCTGAAAAACAACAAGCAGCTGTTGGATTTGAAAAATCCTCCATACAACCTTTAAGAAAGTATTTGTATTTTGTTGAAAATCGCAGTCTCTTGCGTACAAATTTGAAGTTAAAAGTGCAGTTGTAATTATCATTGTGGTATCATAATTAGTATCAAGAATTGAGACTGTTCCTTACTATTAGAACTGACAATACTGGACTCACACATTCATAAAATTTCTGTGCAATCTGAAGCTTTCCTACAGCTCATGGTATGTTTGGAACCTACAGAAAGACCAGTTAAGACCAGTTATTTGATTAGTAAATTATTGTTTTTTAGGTGGATAGCTTGACGAAAACACTGCCCGTCCAGCTCCAGCTCGGCGCGGTGAAGGTGTATCAGTCCGGAGTCGCTGTCGCCCTGGAGACCGACTTTGGCCTGTTGGTTACCTACGACGGACAGCACTACGCCTCCATCTCCCTGCCCAGCTCTTACTTCAACAACACCTGCGCCTGTGCGGGAACTATAACGACGACCCGGCCGACGACCCGCTCTTACCGGACGGATCTTTGGCGGAAAGCGTGGTGGAACTCGGAGGCAGCTGGAGAGCGGAGGACACGGACTGGAGATGTACCGACGGTTGTGCCCAGAACTGCAGCGTGTGCGATCCCGCGTCTGAGGCGTTTTATTTCAGACCGGACTACTGCGGGCTCATAAACAAAACGGACGGACCTTTCAGAGACTGTCGGGCGGTGGTGGACCCGACGGCCTTCGTGTACAGCTGTGTTTACGACATGTGCAGTAATAAGGACAACATCACCACGCTGTGTCAGGCCATCCAGGCTTACGCGCTGGCTTGTCAAGCGCTCGGAGTTACTATACGCTCCTGGAGGTCTCGGGCTTTCTGTGGTAAGGTTTGTCTTTTGTATGCAGGTAGTTCATTAAATGCTGATTTAGGCCTGTCACAATAATGACTCTACACATTTGTTCAGACTTACGGAAATTATCTGTGCAGCAGGAATTATGCTTTCCTTAGCTCTGATTGGTTCTAAAGCAGTTCTGAAGATTGCCAGCCACGTTCATTTTACCTACCACGAGAACACTTAATTCACAATTTAGTTAAGTGGCCAATATGGCTGCAATATATAAAAATGTATTTAAAATAAAAATTTTAATAGAACAAGGCAGAGAGCAAAGGTGTGTCATGTTATTACATATTTCCAGTTGTAATTAGCTTTATTCAGACTTACTAAGTCTCCATGGTCGGAAACAAAGACGGCAGTACCATTAATCAAAGATAGGGCCTCTCACTGTAAGGGGCTCCCAAAGACTTTTTCACAGCCTACTTGGCAATGGCTGCGCCTGAGATGAACCTTGATCTGATACCCCTGACACTGGGCTGTTTTTTGTCGTATAAAAAATCTAAGCAGACTAAATTGTGTGCCTCAACAAAAAATGTCAAATATTATTTGACTAGAAAACATTCGTACTTTCCTCAAACCAAAGAAAAATGATTTTAAATCCCAGACCTCTATTCTAAGTTCTAAGGTTTTCATATGTTTATGTTAGCTAACACCTAATTTAGCATTTTGTAAATACAGTTATAAGTAGGGATGGGCCGATATGAAATTTTGGGGCCGATACCGATAACCGATAATTGGCCCTCTGCTCTGGCCGATAACCGATAACTGCCGATACCGATAGGTATATTTTAAAACAGATCTAAGGGACATTTTGGCTTTGTTAAATGTCTTTGTTAGTTTGTGTGATGGTTATAAATGTATTTTCTTCACATTTTAAGCAAACATCTGCTCTCTGCTGCCTCCTGCTGGAAAACCTGCACTTATAATCTGACAGCTCTTCTGAGAAACACTGGCTCTTTTATTTTTACATTTGACAGTGTGAAATATTTTTAATATACTTTTCTTTGCCTTATTTGAAACAATTATAAATTGATACAAAAAAATTACACAAGGAAAAAGTTATGTTGTAGGTCTGATGCTGGTATTTACAGAAGAGAACTGTAGGGGGAGCTCTACTGCTGAAGTTGCTTGGTTCTGCTTTAAAATCCACAGCACAACTCACAATATTAAAAACTTACAAACAAATATAATTATCTGAGATAAATTATTATGTAAATATAATGACTAATTTTAGCTTAATTGTTTGTTTATGTGTACTTTGTTTTCTTTAGTCTGTTCAAAATTGCAAATATGAAGCTTTTAGGTCAAATTGAGGCTGGTATATGTCCACAGAGAGACTGGAGAACCTCCCCTAAAAATATCGGCGCCAAATATCGGCCGTCGATTCGATATCGGACCGATACCGATATCTCAAAATATCGTGGATATCGGCCGATACCGATATCAATACCGATATATCGCCATCCCTAGTTATAAGCTTTAACAAATAATAAAAATAATAAATATTTGAGAGAAAAGTAACTAAATGGATCATTATGCCGATTCTGGATGGCCTCTTGAGCCCCAGAATGCATACTCTGCCACTGGTGGGAAACACAATAGGGATGTTCCCGAGCTAACATGTGACGTCAAATATGCCTGTGGCTGCTGATTGGTTGGCAGAACCAAAACCAGTTCCCATAATTTTTTTCTGTCAGGCCTAATTGCTGAAATTGAAAGCTTTTTTCTCGATGATGACTGAAGATAGAAATTAACCACATTGGCTATAGTCTTTTTACATATTTACATGCAAATAAATAAATAAAATAAGAAAAATGTAGTTTTTTAGTAACACGAGAGAAGCTCTTTGGATTGCTCAAACCTGTTAGCACACCAACTCACTTTTTGTGTTTGTTCAGTGTGTCGTCAATTACGTTTTAAATGTTTTGCCAATCAAAGAGTCACGTGATCTCCATGTGACGACAAGGCGAACATCCCTATTGGAATTTCGAGTTTTGTGACAACAAAAATTCTCTGCGCTGTTGTTAAATTCATAAATCATCACCAAATTCTGCTTACATTAGCATGTCAACTTTTAGAAACAGACATGTTATTAAACTAAAACTCTCTCCTTGTCCTTTTAGCCTTGACATGTCCCGAATTCAGCCAATACCAAGTGTGCACCACGGCCTGTCCCGCCTCCTGCTCGGACCTCACCGCTCCCCTGTACTGCGCCCACCCCTGCACCGAGGGCTGCCAGTGCGACCCGGGCTACGTCCTCAGCGGCAGCCGGTGCGTGCTCCGGGAGGACTGCGGCTGCGAGCACAACGGCCTCTACTACCCCATGAACGCCACCTTCTGGGTCGGCGCTTCGGGAGAGGAGGGAGAGTGCACTCTGCGATGCACCTGCGGGTTCGCCGGCGAGGTCTCCTGCTACAACGACTCTTGTAAGGACGGAGAAGTGTGCGTGGCCGAGGTGGGTTTGTTTGGATGTTACCCCAGGAGAGAAGGGGTGTGTTCGGTCACGCAGACAGCCATGACGTCTTCTTTCGACGGAGCTCACCTGACGTTCCCGGAGGATAGCTCGTTCTACCTGCTGAAGCTGTGCGGGCCCATACCGGTCAACGGGTCCATGGTGGAGGTGAAGATAAGCAGGAGGCTGTTCAACAAAGGACCGGCTTGGAAGAGACCTGTGATCGTAACCGTGGCCAACGTGGAAGCTCAGATGGGAGGAGCCGATTTTGATACAGTGAAGGTTAGTTAGTACCAAATGTTATGTTGGTTGATATTTTTTATCAAGATTAATGGACACAAATTATACAAAATGGACTTTATTGAGTTTTTAATCCTGTTTAAACATTGCTTTCTTAACACAAACATCTGAAATTCTGTCTGACACTTTTCTTTTTTCTCCATCATTGGACTGTATTATAAGCGGCAATAGAAGGCTCTCTGATGCATGTGCTGACTTTGTCTACAGACAAATACATGATGCACTTTTACAGATTCACCAGCAGATGGTGAATTTGGGTGAGCACAAAGACCCAGAGGAGGTCACATGATCAGGAAATGCATGTGCTTTTTTGCTGACTTTAGGCAGGGCGGTCAGATGTGCTTTACGTGATCAGGTGCTTCTGGAGGCCGGCTTTCTTTTCAAACGGATTACATGCAAAACATGTTGGACTAAAAACATAGTTGAGTAAGTTTAGAGCAGATATTTGATCTTTACAATGAAGAAAACACCCTACTGGACTAGGACTCTGAGGAGAACGACACATGCAGCGAGTCTAGAAACTTCCTCTTCTGTGAGCGAGTGAAAAGTGCCAGAGGAAGTCAAACTACTGGATTTCTTCATGTTTGGAAGGTTAAATATAATCTGTGCTCCATGAAAGAGGCTGAATCTATAGAATCTGCTTCAGACAGTAGAAAATGGCTTGTCTTGCAAGGACCGGTACAGTCACAATTTTCTTTTCCGGGACTGGTTGAGGTTGGGTAGCGCCAATAACAACAACGTAAAATGCAAACAACTCATTATTGCTTTAATTTTGAGTTTATTTGGTTAAATGGCACAATATTTTCATAGTAAAGCACAAGGAAGTAGTGATAAAATATCAAATAAAAAATAGTAGAAGTCTTCAAAGTAGTCATCCGGACAGTGTTTTCCAAAGATCAAGACATTTCGACTCTCATCTGACTTTCAGATGAGAGTCGAAACATCTTTATCTTCAAAGAGGCCAACATTGCCGCAGAGAATAAAAAGTCTATGACATAAGTTTTCGTCATTGGCATGGAAAGCGTTCATTGCTGTAAAACACATCAAACTAAGCCAAAATTAAAAGAAAAAAAAGGTGATAATCTGTTATTCTATCGCACTGTAACTTTGCAACACAGTAAATACTGCTTTTCTTATGTCAATTCAACGCCGACTGTGATCTGTGTGCAGGTCAACGGTGAACCTGTAGTCCTCCCGTACATCCACCCGATGGAGACCGTGCTGATCTACCGCGCTCCGGGTAACGCCACAGTGGTGGAGTCTCGAGGCCTGCTCAGAGTCCAGTACACGCGCCAGGGGAACTCAACATCTCCCTGTCCACCTGTACTACAACGTGACCTGTGGGCTGTGCGGAGTCTTCAACAGCAACGCCACAGACGACCTGCGACTGCCCAACGGACGCACGGCAGAGTCAGTGGAGCAGTTCACCGAGGCTGGAAGTCTCTGGCCGACGACCTGACGTGTAACGGAGACTGTGACGACCTGTACCGCATGTGCACTGACCTGCGGCTCTACCAGAGTCCTTATATGTGCGGGAATATCAACGATCCCGGGAATAGTACGTTCATAGCCTGTCACACGGTGGTGAACCCATCTCCGTTCTTCAGGAACTGCTTGTACAACATGTGTGTGAAGGAGGGAAACCGCTCAGTCATGTGTAACTCTCTGCAGGCCTACGCCACGGCTGTCAGGACGCTCACATAGGCCTGCGTCATGGAGGAGCGCCACTAACTGTCGTAAGTACTGAATTCTGTCAACTGGACAAAAGTTTGATGTCAGATCTCTTAAAATATTGTACATTTATTTTTGGATTATTTTATTAACTTAACTTATTTAACTTAGTTTCCAAGTCAAATCTTCTAAAATGTATCATCACAAAAAGGCAAAACATCCATGAATCTGCTTGTGGTTTTACTGCGATAAAAAGGACTAGCAAATGAGATAAGTTTTTTGTCTGGATTGTCATAGATGTGTTAAAGCCAGCACTGAAGATAAAGAGACAGGACATTAGCAGTGACATAGGTACTTTGTAGTTAGACTGACTGTCACAGAGCATCTTTACAGAAACAGGTGTACATACAGTATAGAGGTTGGAGGATACCGGGCCTCTGCAGCTGGGTGGAATCAGTCTTTTTAGTTGATAGGTGCTATGTAAAACTAGCTGGCTGAAGACTAAAGTTAGTCGGTTTTTTAGCTCTGTAGATAGAACTTTAGTTGGGCAGAAAACCTTAGCAGCTAGACAGAACTCAGTGCTTCTTCAACAGAACAGAAAGGAAAGTGGGGCATATGAAAGGAAATAAGAAGAAATTATTAAAGAAAACTAAAAAAAAATGAAAACACAGAATTTCCTCACAAGTTTGACCAGGAACTTTTTAGACAAAGTTTCCTCATCCTAGAGAAAAAATACTTAAGAGTATTAAATGCAGTAGCTCCCAAAATACATGTTTAAATTTGTAAATAGTAACTCTTATTAGGAATAATAGTGAATACTTGTGTTTTGTTGTTGATTTCAGTGATGATTTTAGGGCTTTGTATATTATAGTTTTTCTGTAGAAGGGGAAAAAACAAATATTGTTTTTCTAAGTCCAACAAATTTAAATGTTCCAGACTAAACAGATGCTAATGTTAAAGCTTTTTAGCCCCACTTTCAGAACTTTTGCTGTGTGAACGCAAACATGGAAACAGGGTAGTTCCTCTGACAAAACCTGGTACTTTTATGTGGCTATATGATAAAGAAAGGTGTCTTAATCTCCTAATGCTCTGCAGTTTAGCCCACCCATTCACAAAAATCCAAGAGACGTCTATAGCTTAGCTGTATTTTTCCCTCATTTATATTCTTTCCTCTCCTTCTTCAGCTCTCCCATGCCCTGAGAACAGTCACTTTGAGGAGTGCACCACGGCCTGCCCGCTGACCTGCTCCAACCTGGACGAGCCCGAGGAGCCGTGCCCGCTGCCCTGTCAGGAGGGCTGCCAGTGCGAGGACGGCTTCGCTCTGATGGACGGTCTGTGCGTGGCCCGGAGAGACTGCGGCTGCATGAGTCACGGCCGACACTTAGCCACCAACCAGACCTTTTGGACTGACTACGAGTGCCAAGAGCGCTGCTTCTGCAACGGCTCGGACAACAGCGTCTACTGCCAGCTCGCGCCCTGTCAGCCGGAGGAATACTGCCAGGAGAGCGACGGTTTGTACTACTGCCAACCCCGCACGGAGGCGTTGTGCGTGGCCGCGGGTTACGGACACTTCCTACCTTTTATGGGCGCTGCGTTTGAACTGCAGAGCTCTTGCACTCTACAGCTGGTCACCTCAGACTGCGGCATCATCACCAGGGAACCCACCGGAACTTTCCCCTCGTTCAAACTGTCCGCCCGGAATGAAGAGCGGGACACCGGGCAAGCAATCTGGGTAAAGGGCTTCGTGCTGGAGACCTACGAGTACGAAATCGAAGTGTCACGGAGCTACAAAAACACAGTCACGGTGAGTCAGGAGGAATACCGCACGTCACACCTTCACAACAACACGGAGGAGTGAAGAATTCAGCTGTGGAATCGGCACATTCCCCACATAACCGCCAAAAGGTCAAAGCAGTTGTATCAGTTATAGGGAGTTATTTCTAATCAAGCTGACAGAATAGCACTGCACGCGGCGAATTCCTCTTTGAATGGCTTATAGGGGGTTCACATTTCAATAGGCGTCTGTTATCAGGCTGGACTTGCCTCTGAGCGACGCTTGGAGCAGCTTCACAAACGCTGTCAGAGATGTGAGAATAGAGTCACACGTGCACTGTCAACATTCTCTGAAAACGTGCAGATGAAGACATTCTCTGTTTTGGTTCTGTATCCCAGTCAACTCATTACTGAATACAATAATAAACTAGCCAATGAAGTTTGTGCAAAACAAAGACAATCACAACAGAATGATAAAAGCAGTCTATAAGACCACACAGATAGAGAACTTTATAATCAGCTAAAACAAATTTGAAATACTGTATGTGTACCAGTTGTTCTCATTTGGGGTAGTGGGTGACTGGAGAGTATGACAGTTACTTGAGGTGGACAGTCACCGCAGGGTTAACACATAGAGACAGACACAAACAATCAGTCACTCTCTCATTAAGGGCTGGGCGATATATATCGACTAGGACTGCAACAAGTTAATCGATCAATCTAATCGAATCGTTTACTGAAATAACCGTCAACTAATTTTAGTGAATAATTGTTAACTGGTCTTTATACTAGTGTTGTCATAATTGTAAATTCCTATTATATTTCAAACTCGATTTTGATAACAAGGAGCAACCGTATGTTCCGATTTATTGACCATTTGCACCTACGTCACTTGATCACGTGGCTGCGCCATGATGGAGGGCAGAAGTGTACACAGCATTACAGGAGGAAAACTGACAAAGTCTCTATTTTTTTATTGTTTGGTAAAGAAAGCGATGGATGCTTCTAGTGCATGTTCAGTACGTTTGTCTTTGAAAGTAGGACATGTTTTAGAAGCACAAAGCAGGTATAAAAAGCTAATGAATGCTAGCTGATCCATGCCCTCTTTCTCCTGCTGTGTTTGTAGATTTAATAAAATGAACAAGTTTGATTTGCACCATTCTGTGGTAAACAGGGTTTTGTCTCACACTGGAGCAGATTTAAAAGGTTTTCAGTCACTTGGTTGTAGATCATTTGAGGTAGGCTGTTTAAGATAAGATAAGATAAGATAAAATATCCTTTATTTGTCCCACAATGGGGAAATTCCAGTGTTGCAACGCACATTTTAAGAGCAGCAGGGAAAATAGGAAACATGCAATCAAACAAGATAATAGAAATAAAATAGACTTAAAATATGTATAAAGATACAATAGTTAAAAGACTCTTATTTACAATAAATTTTTGCTATGGCACAGTGCAGGATATGACAGGATAAATAGATAAAGTGGCATCAGTATATAGTATATAATAGTATGTATAATATATGACTATGATTATGTACAACTGCAGCAGATGAACAGATGTTTCAGATATGCATTGCATTGTTTTTTCAAATGTCTTTTTTTTTCTCGTTAACATTGACTTACCTTGTTTACAGTGTTCACTGCAAATCTGTAGCAACTTACAGAGATTCCAGTTCTTTGGATTAATTGCTGCCACTCACTGGCGTCTTCTATCTTCATCAAAATATAAACGAAAAAGCTCCAGGCTTAGACTTACAACCTCCTGCCTGTTAGTGCAGCATGTTCCACAACTACAACTGAAATAAATAAAAGTAACTTAGAAACAGACTTTTTATAGTTTTGACAATTTTTCCATAGTTGTAACACACACAGACAGAGCTTTTGCATCCATCATGGAGAAGTGGGCGTTCCCTTGAAGAGCGTGACCACACCTGCAAAGGGTCAATAAGTCGTACGTTTTTTTCATAATCTGACTGTGGGTGCGATTTATACTCAGATGCGACTTAAAATAAATGTGAATTTATGAATAACTACTAATACAATGTTGTTTCATGCGCGCTGCTGTTTCTCCATGAAGACTGCAACACTGACGTCTGCGAGGAGCAGACACATGCGCAAGTGCAGAGCTAATATTTCTAAAACTGCAGACCCAGAGACTGCATTGACGCTAATGACAGGACAGAGAGAGATCATTTAGTCTGATTTCATGATTATTATTATTATTCTTAACCATGATCACTTGAAAGACAGACACTGATGTTTGTAACATCAGATGAGCACTCGCAGATTAACAGCAGAAGCAGCGAGGGAGAAAACTTTCCAGAGGAATCAATGAAGGACTGTTTTTTTATGCACAGAGAAAAGGGAAATAACACGTGGAGTCTGGGCAAAATTAACTGTGGTTTAGTGGAAAGAGATGTGTGGAACTTTGCTTCAGGTAAGATAAACACTTTACGCACATTGCGTTTGTTGAATGTCAAATGGACACAATACTCTTTGCAGATAATTTTGATATATTTGATATATGCCTCATGTCATGAGCTGAGAAAACGCTCAGACAAGAGCGACGAGCCATGAAAATTGTATAATTTTATATTTTTTTTGATGCTAACACTAGTTTGCCTGTAAATCTGCACTTCTAGAACATTCTTATGCTAAGGTTAAAATGTGCAAAATATTGTATTCAAGTGACTTTCTGTTCTAAACAACTAATCAATTGACAAAATAATCGTTAGTTGTAGCCCTAATATCGATATACAGTATGATATATTAGACAAGATATGATTTTATCCATATTGTTACTTGAGATATTGTACTTTAATTTTCTATTTGTTGTAATAGTCCAATTATAAACTTGTGTTTAGCTGAGCAAAATGTATTTACATAAATATAAAAATGTAAATACTACTTTTTTATCAACAGCTACAGGCTTAGAAAAAAAAACAGTTGCGTTAAAAAAAGTTATTTCAATGACTTTAAGATATATATCGCATGCCAAAGTATGAAAAAATATATTGAAATGTACTATTTTGTCTATATCGCCCAGGCCTACTCTCATTCATTCACCAGGGGAATTTATAGTGATGCCAAGTGACCTATAAATGCATGTTTTTGGAGTTGGGGCAAAGCTTGAGTGCCTGGAGAGAACATGACATGTTGAGATTATTTTGATCTAACCCCTTGAACCTACAATTTCTTTATTGCCTGAGCTCTAACCACATTGCCATTGTGCACCTCAATAACCTGTCTTTTCAACACAAAATGGAACTCACCAAATCAGTGTTTTAAATGTAAATTACCACTCACCAAGTGCACAGAGTCAGTGTTGTTGGTTGGGCTTTGGGTGAGAATGTGTAGTACTGTTTTAATCTTGTTCTAACCCTGCTGTGTTGTGTCAGGTGAACAAAGAGCGCCTGTACCTGCCTCTGAAGCTGGGCCTGGGGAAGGTGAACCTCTTCAGCGTGGGCATGCAGCTGGTGCTGGAGACAGACTTTGGTCTCAAAGTGACCTTTGACTGGAACACTCTGCTGCTGCTGTCCTTACCTCGGGACATGTACCAGACGGCCTGCGGGCTGTGCCAGGGCATGCCCCTCACCCCTCCCATCCTCAGCACCACAGACTGGGGCATGGCCTGGGCCGAGAGGGACACCTTCTGTCAGGTGGGCTGTGGGGATTCGTGCCCTCGCTGTGGGCTGGGGGAGAAGAGCGGCCTGTCTGATGGAGCGCTCATGGTGGCCGACTCCAATGGGAATTCTGATAATGGAGACAGGGAGGTGAACACACGCATTCGCTTCCACATCGGAGACGGTCTGTACGTGTTTGTGGAGCCAGAGGCCGTCAGACTGTGTGGACTCATTATAGACAGAGGAGGAGTATTTGCCCGCTGTCACAGTAAAGTGGCCCCAGCGTTCTTCTACCAGAGCTGTCTGCAGGACACCTGTCTGGACCAGGGCGCTCAGGACACCATCTGTAACTGGCTGCAGATGTACGCCAGCACCTGCCGCGCACAGGGAATCCCCATGAACGGCTGGAGGAGCGACACACCCTGTGGTCCAGTGCTTTGTAATCAAACAATATTATAAATAGTTCAAGTGTCTCTTCCACACAATATAATGACGCTCAATAGTATTTTGGCCCATTTCATAGCGTCATAAAGGGCATTCATATTGTTCATGTTCATTTATATCATGGTAAAATCAAAACTATAGATTTAGGAATGGAGAGAGATAAAAGAAGTCTTACTGTTTCTCTCCAAACCAACTCAGACTCAGCTGATCACTGAATGTGGCTTTCTCACATTTTGGCCCGCAGAGGAGAAATCTACACATTTTGGTCCACCAAGAAAAACTTGTTTTAGGGCGTTTACAGTAGCTAAGTAGCAAAATGAGTATTTCTTCCACAGCCGGTTTTCCACATTACCAATACTAAAATATACTGTACTGTGTTCTTTTCCCTTAGTCCTGAACTGCCCTGCCAACAGCCACTACTCAGTGTGCGTGCCGGCCTGCCCGCCCCAGTGCGCCCCCGCCCGAGGTCAGAGGGACTGCACTCACGACTGTGTGGAGGGCTGTCAGTGTGACCAGGGATATGTGCTCAACGGAAAGAGCTGCATCCTGGCCCAGAACTGTGGCTGCTACACTGACGGCAAGTACTTTGAGGTCAGTCTCTATGAAACTGAGAAAATGTTACTAGCATCATGGCAGTGAAAGGTATACCTATTATAAACATCATGTGACTGCCCTGAGAAAGAGTTGACTGGAGATAACAGAGAAGTGAGCTATTGTAGAGCGTCACTCAGGGACCATCTTCTTGATGTTGTGCTCAGCTTGGTCAGGACTAGGGCTGCAGCTATCGATTATTTTAGTAATCGATTATTCTAGCAATTATTTACTTTGATTAATTGAGTAATCTAATAACTTTGTTCACATTTATTTAGACATTTTTATAAGGTTAATAAAGATATACAGATGAAAAATAGCCGCCTGGCTAATTCTGGCATATTTACATGTAAATGTTAATTAATATGCATTGTCCCTTTAATAAATAAATAAAATAAATAAATAAAATATTCTGCTTAATAACACAATTATTTTTTATTGCACATAAAAGACATTAGCCTTTGTCCGTAATACACAAGTTTAATCGTCATATAAAAAGTGAGACACATCTCATGCAGGAAGTGTGTTGAGATTGGGGTCTGTGAGCTCCATGATGTGACAGGCTGGCAGCGGAGCTATAAGCTACACAAATGCACGGGTCTGTTTCATGTAAACTATGAATATAACGCAGATCTGAGCGCTGTATCTGCAGCTTGTTTTGAAAGCTCGAGTCATTTCGCAGCGTTAGCTCCATGGACAGTTCAATTGCCTCTGCAACTTTGTCCCACGTGAGAGACTTTGTTTGCTTTATGATTTTCGGCTCTGACAAACACAAGTCTGCTCCAAAGACAGACTCGTTAGTTAAAATACAGCGCTGTCTCCTCTGCTGGTTTACAGGCTCGCTTTGCATACCACAGATTCATGCCGTTTATTAAATATACAAATTAAGCGAATCACTAAGGCAAAAATAATAGTCAAAACTTATTTGCAATTACCCGATTTACTCGAGGAATAGTTTCAGCCCTAGTCAGGAGCATAGTTACCAGAGTAACAGTCAAAGCAAAAAATGTTTAGCATAAAAAAAAAAATAGTAAGGTGGAGGGCTGAACTGCAACTTTCATGTAACGAATTTTCAATACAAATATGTTTCTGTAAAAGCTAGGCTGTTCAGTTTGTTTTGTTTGATCTTTCATTGTAATATTTATTTAGAACGCAAGTGCCCAAGAAACATATAGAGACACTTATTCTCAAAAATGTGCCAGGTGCCTGATTAAAATAAGCATTTGATCCCCGGACCGCAGTCCAGCCCAGACTTAGAATCTATCATTTTAAAAGCTGTTGTTGTGTTCTAGCCCAAGCAGCTGTTTTGGAACTCCGACTGCACCAAGCGCTGCCAGTGCATCGGGCGTAACCTGGTGCAGTGTGACCCGCGGCGGTGCAAGGCTGAGGAGGAGTGCGTTCTTCGACACGGTGTCAGGGGCTGCTTCGCCAGGCGCTCCCAACACTGCGTGGCTTCGGGCGGGGGCGTCTTCAGGACCTTCGACGGGGCTTCTCTCCGTCTGCCGGCCTCCTGCTCTTTTGTCCTGTCCACAAACTGCCGCAAGCTCCCAGACCTATCCTTCCAGCTCATCGCCAACTTTGACAAATGGAGCACACCCAACCTGACCACCATCTCACACGTGTACCTCTACATCAACGAGGAGAACATCCTGATCACTGGGAACACTATCAAGGTGAGTGGGGTAGACCTGCGAGGGTTAGTGATGGGCAGAGATGGGAACTGATAAAATGTTATCAATATCAAAGGCATTGTCGATTCCTCTTACTGATTCCGAAAATAATTTGTCTTGAGTGTCTAGTTCTATAAACTTGTTTTTAACTAGTTTTTGATTTGGACAAATATGTGGACACCTACAAGTTGTGGCTGTAGCTAGCTTTGTCATTCCTCAGTTGGAGTAATTTGCCAAAATGGAGAAAATTATGCTAGTTGTTAGCTTGACTATATTTTCATTATTTAAACTGCCAGAAACAGGTATAAATGTTCTCTGTCAGTTGTAGCCTGAGATCACTCATATGAGATGTGTAAAGTTTGTTAGGACAGTTTCATAACATTTATTTTTGTTAAAGTTGAGCTTATATTTAACTTAAAATGATCATATTTAAAAAAGATAAATTTTAAATACACCATATCTTGTGTTGTTTTCAAACTTCTGGCCTGCACACATACAATTTTTGCTCAAATTCAACATTGACTCAAATAGGGGAACGACAAGCACAGAGATTACACGTGACCCTGGCGCTGTTCGCAGATGATTGACAGCTCCGGGCTTGTCTCAAACACATAGGGGATCACGCAGACTTAGCTCTGGTTGAGGACGTAGACAGGCATCTCATCATTATGATAAGAAAAGACACTTCATTAACAATGACCAATTTTAGCTTTGAAATAGAGACTTGAGGGGAGGTGAACGCAAGTACTGCCATAATTAATGTGCAGTTGTTTGTATAAAGCAGTAATATCTGGCCGGTTGTTCTCCGAAAAAGTGTAAACGGTACAACACATGCCACAAAAACACATTTACTATGACACACAAGCTTAGCCAATTTTACTGATACTGTGACTTGAGTGTAAAGTCCGCAAGGCAGGTAAGTACAACCGGTTTTCAGTTCCCATTCCCACCTATTAATTCTGTTTGCTCTCTCCAAATCACCCCTTTTGTTACAAACAAAACCTAACCAAAAATAAAAGTGAGACAGCACGTTCTAACAGATTCCCTTTGCCTCAGGTGAACGGTACCCCAGTGTCCGTGCCCTTCCTGACGGGCCTGATGACCCGCCTGACCACCTCGGAGGGCTTCATCGTCATAGACACGCCCCAGGACATCCAGGTCCGCTACAACCGCTTCAACACCCTGAGCATCACCATGGGCCAGCGGCTGCAGAACAAGGTGTGTGGGCTCTGCGGGAACTTCAACGGAGACCCCAGCGACGACTACATCACCTCCAGAGGGAAACCAGCCACCACCGCCCTGGAGCTGGCCCAGAGCTGGAAGACCAACGGCATGCAGAACAGGTTCAGCACTCAACTGTAATGAAAGATTTAAAATTCTGTCCATACTGCTACAGCTTATGTAAACATCCTGTTCCATTCTTTGTTATGGGGCAGCAGCTGTATTTATGTTGTTTGTAGACAATATAGACACATGTACATTATATTTACCAGTGTGGAACAACTAAGAATATCTCATTTCAACTTTTTGTTTCTATGGTGACATAGCCTAAGATAATGATTGACTTTTTTAGCACCACTAGCTCTAAACAAGGACTATTAGATCTAAATGAGTGATGATATGACTTAAGCAATGGTTATAGAATTGTCTTTAAAACTTGTTTTATATTCTTCAATTTTGTCCACCATCTGGGATAAACATTTTATCAAGGTCCTGGACAAAATTCAAGTTGTAAAATCTTTGTTTGTAGAGAGATTTTTTGTTTGTCAACACGTGCAATGCGCGCACACCCAGCCTGTAGAAAGAGCCTTCGCTCATTGACACAACAGTGGAAACAAGTCGAAAAAGCTCCGTTGTCAGCTAACTGCAAGAGTTTATCACAGTTTGAAAACTGCTAAACTAAATCAACATTTGTGAATTAAATTTGATCCTACGACTTTAATCAGGCATTTTAGAGAAAATAAAATACGCAAACAGCAGATTGCCTCATACCACCAGAGGCGGCCCACAAACTACCTTTGGTACACTTGCCACAGTTTGAGAAACAATGGTCTTCAGTATTAGCAGTAGTGTGACAGCAGGTTTGTGTTACAGTTGTGATGAGATGCAGTACGTGGCCTTGGCTCAGTCCTGTGATAACACAGCAGTACTGGCCCTGCAGAGTGAGGACGCCTGTCAGAAACTCACCGCTCTCAAAGGCTTCTTCCAGCCGTGCCACGGGCTTCTCGACCCGCGCCCCTTCTACCAGTCCTGCTACCTGGACGGCTGCTATAACCACCGCAAGGCACAGGTGTGTGGCTCCCTGGCTGCGTACGCCGAGGCCTGTCGGGCCCTGGGGACACTGTCCACACGCTGGATCACCCAGGAGAACTGCTGTAAGGGCCACTCGCTACTAACACCCTCTTATTTACACCAGCTCTAGGCGAGGTCAGTGATGGACTTTTACTGTTGGCCTGCTGTGTGCTCTTTAGCAGAAGAGACGGTTAACCTGAGCCCTGTACTACGAACGTCGCTGAACTTATCCTGGATAAGTTTCTCTTACCCGGGTGACTACCCAGATATGAGCCTCTCTGGATAAACTGTCCTACGAAACGAGTTCACAACTCTATCTGTTAACCCTGGGTTTTCTCAATGAAGCCGTGCACGTTCACACAGCAGAGGCGGGGTTAACGCAAACTGACCAATCAAAACAACCAAGCTGCGGCCTTCAAGCAAGAGCAAACGTCAATCATGAAGGGAAATATACTAGTATTAAAATCTAAAATCTAAGCGAAGGAACGCGCTGCAGCTTCAAATGAAGTCTGCGCTTAAGTGACCAATAACTGAGACAGAAGCTACGCTGCAAAGTTCATTTAAATGTCATGCCTGGATATAACAGCACAAATGTGCAGACATCACAAACATTTAATAGAGGGATCGCTTATGACCTGTGCCTTTAGTTCAGACAAACTGATGCGTAAAGATCCACAGCCAAATGTGCACAAAGTGCAGTCATTCATTATTTCTTTAGCGTTTAATAATCATCGCACAGATTAATCAGGATTATTCAGTCTAGTTACTGTTACTTATAATATCGCATGGCTCCTCTTTATAAATATGTTACGTGTACATCACATTGATATAAAAGAAGACGCCGTGACTTTCACATTCCTCATTTCTCCGCTGCTCTCTCCCCTCTCTCTTCACAAACGCCTTAATTCTCGTCTCTGATTGGCCAGCACCTTGTCTTTTTAACTTATTCGGGAACTTATCCTGGTCAGGAGCAGTTATGAGTTTGCCTCATGTTGCCAAAGAAATCTACCTCGATAAAAGTGATCCAGTTTCGTAGGACCAGGTTTAACCCAATGTTACCCCCGCTAAACCCCAAATCTAGCTTCGTAGTACAGGATCTGGGCTGTGTCTTTAGTAGAGAGACAGTTAACCTGGGCTGTGGGCTGTGTCTCTAGCAGAGGGGACAGCTAACCTGGGCTGTGGGCGTGTCTTTAGCAGAGGGGACAGCTAACCTGGGCTGTGGGCGTGTCTTTAGCAGAGGGACAGCTAACCTGGGCTGTGGGCGTGTCTTTAGCAGAATGGATCTATGACCCGTGTGCTGGAGAGAGCTGCACAACTTTACATGTGAGCTGGAGAACGGAGGAGACCTGTGTGGATGTCCGGAGCTGCCTACATCCACTGGGAGTAAGACTATTTCTACCTTCTACTTCTTTGCTAGAATAAAGTGGCAATATCTTTAGAAATTTAACAGCTAACAATATATAGGAAATGTTTTTATGTTACCACAGTATAAGCACATGCAATGCCACTAAACACAAAATAATTGAAGTCAAATTTGGCTTTGTTTGTTTTTCCTTGTTGTCAGAAATATGTTTCAAAGTTATCCATGACAGGAGTTTTGAAGCCCAGATACATATTGACCTTTTTCCTTGTGCGTCAGGTGAGGACGACATCATCCAGGCCGAGGTGACCTGTAAGCACGCTCAGATGGAGGTATCCATCTCCAAGTGTAAGCTCTTCCAGCTGGGCTTTGGAGCGTGAGGACGTCAGGGTCAATGACCAGCACTGCGCCGGCATCGAGGGAGAGGACTTTATCTCCTTCCACATCAACAACACCAAAGGCCACTGCGGATCTATCGTACAGGTGAGACTGATAACCCACAGTAGGGCTGGGTAATGGATCGATTGTGGACCGTCACATTCAAAAAGCACATTGTAATAATTGACTATTTGACATGACTGGATTGCGATCTCTTGATCTTTTGATTGTTGCGTCTGGCTCTAGGACACAACAAAAGAATGGGGGAGACAGGAGACTAGGAAGTTTTTAAGCCTTAGTGTGGTGCATGAGTGCATGTAGGTTCGAATGAAAGTCAGTAAGATAATGTTTGGATGCATAAAAGAAAATAAAAGTAAAATGGTGTGGCTGCTGGAGAGAGTGGAGAGGAGAGGCTGAAGCAATCATTTATACCCGCCCATCACTTGTGGGCGGAGACACGGGCAGGTGGAGCAGCATCACCTGGGCAAAGAGAAGAGCGGCAGAGAAGGCAACAGCACAATCCCAAGTCTGGGGCCGTAACATGAATAATTGGCCAGCCCTATCCCACACTTGCACCATTCTGTAGTGTGAAAGTTTGAAACCAACGGGATTTTGATCTTATGATGAATCTGTAACCTCTTAAACTCGTAAAATCTGTAAGTTTGGACATTGAATCCATTTTCATTTTAGGCACTCAAGTCAAGCTAAAGCAGGCAAACTTTATAGGTTATTTTTGAGCCTTTCAGTAATATTAGAAAAGATTGTATTGCCATTGTCAGTGAACAAACTAGGAACATGCTACGATGCTAATGTGCAACATATAACACAAAAAATACAAAGAATAAAAAATGTAAAGAAGAAAAAATATCAACTATGATAAAAATATTTAAGGGCATGAAAAAATAAGTCGATAAATATTGTGGTAATATAAAAAAAAAAAGGCAAAACAGCTTGTTATTGGGATTGCGGCGGGGGAAGAAGTGAAAAGTTATTGGAAGTGGGGAGGAAACGGAGAAGGAGAAACTGGTTTGCACAACGCGGTGCACAGCGGTTAGCGCTCTGACCTCATAGCAAGAATGTCCTGGGATTAACTTCGTGGTGGCCCGAGAACTGTCTATGTGGTGTTTGTAATGTACATGTTTTTAGGCTACACCTGGCTCCCGCTGCCCTAGATCTACGGGAAAAAAATTCTACAAAGTTACAGCATCTCTATACCATAGTGCTTAATGTAATTGTACATTATTCAATAAACAAATCAAATCAATAGCCCTATGTTTCTAAATCTACCTGCTTGTTGTCCGTCCTGTCAGTCCAACGGCACTCACATCATGTACAAGAACACAGTGTGGATCGAGAGCGTCAACAACACAGGAAACGTCATCACCAGAGACAAGACCATCAACGTGGAGTTCTCCTGCGCCTACGAACTGGACCTGAAGATCTCCCTGGAGACAGTGCTCAAGCCCATGCTCAGGTACTCTATACTACACAGATACAAGGGTACATTTTATGTGTCCAGAATTGTACTTCAAGGTATTGTTACATTGGAGAAGATACTCTAGTTTTGTGTTAACAGGATTACACTGTCCCATAAAAATCTGTAGATGAAGAATAAAACGCCTCTAGGAGCAGATTAGACAATGAGAGAGGGTATTTTTTAGACCCATTGTGTTACTTCCACATATTTATTATTTAACTTATAAGATCAGTAATTTACATGAAGTTCATTTTAAAACGCAAAACTGCCAAATCCGTTTAGAAATGGCAACAAGTCCATTGACTTCCTATAAAAAACTGCAGAACTAATAAGCCCCGCCTCTTCATTGTAAAATAGTAGAGTAGAGACAAAACATTTTGTTGAAGTTACACAGTGCACCTTTAAATCAGCGGTCCCCTTTTTTCTTTTAAGGGCCGGTACAGTCACACATTCTTTTCCAGGACCAGTAGAGGTTGGGTAGCGCCGATAACAACAATTTAAATGGAAAAAATATTGTGTACATTTTTAACTCACTTATTGCTTGAATTTGCTGTTTATTGGATTAAGTGGGCATTATATTGTCATAGTAAAGCATATAGGAAGTAGTGACTATAAAATAGCAGTAACATTTTTGACCCCTGCTTTAATGATTCATTAAACGAGTAAATACTGACTTTGTTTCTTTCATTCTTGGTGAAGATGTTGTTCCAAACACCAAAAATGGCAAAAAAGAAGAACAAAAATATATACAGTATGTTGATACTGGTGGGGGAAGCTCTACTTCTGAAGTTACTTAGTTCTGCTTTAAAATCAGCAAGCCCAACTAACAGATCACAAACCGACAGAGCGATACATTTATCTGGGGTAGAAAAAATGTTGTGATGTATTTATGTAAATATAAAGACCACTTTTAGCTTAATTGTTTGAATATCATTTTTATGCTTTGAGGACAAACTGAAATAGCCAAACAACGGCAGTTTTTTTGTTTGTTATCGGTCTGACACCCAATATCGGATAATATATATCACATATATATCATAATATATATTTATTTATATCACATAAATAAATATCGGCCTATTCTGATACCGATATATTCGCCCATCCCTATTTTTGATACCATTATTTTATAGCTAACAAGTCACAGTTAGTCTTGATTGTGTATAAAACAATACCAGAGACATAGTTTGGTTTCTCGAAGTTAATCTTTCAAATATTTTTTGTATATTTATTTTTCATTCATTTGGGGTTTTACAAAAATATTGACTTGACAAAACGGAGGCAATTTGAAAAGTGTCCCTATTCTGAAGAGCACCAGAATGACTCCAGCCTTCCAAAAGAACGTTAACTGGACTGAACTTTTTTCCACAGTGTGATCAACCTGACGCTGCCCACTCAGGAGGGAAACTTCATCACCAAAATGGCCCTGTACAAGAACGGCTCGTACCGGCACCCTTACCGCCGAGGGCGAGGTGGTCCTGAGCACGCGGGACGTCCTGTACGTGGGGGTGTTTGTGGAGGGAGCAGACGAGAACCAGCTCATCCTCATAGTCAACATGTGCTGGGCCACTCCTCACGCTTCAGCGGAGACAGACTGCGCTACATCATCATCGAGAGAGGGTACGCACAAAAAAACAAGTCACAAATGTTATGAGCTCATCATGATAAATAAAGTGACTGAATGAGAGAGTGAATGGTTACTCTCTCTGGTTACGTTCACACTGTAGGTCAAATGCGATGTTTTTGCCCATATGCAACCTGTATCTGAGTTGATCATGGCAGTGTGAACAGCACAATTCCGATTTTTTTCAAATGCAACACGCGACGCTTTCATATGTGGAAATAAATCTGATCTTTTTAAATGCGACTGCAGTCTGAACACTCATGTTACATTCATTCAACATTTATGTCACAAAACTCAACAAGTCAAAGCAGAAACATCAGCTCAGGAACTGAAAACTGTCAGCGAGGAGAAGGCATCCTGCTCCTAAAGCGCCCGGCACCATCTTGTAAACTCAACTGAACGTGAGCCAGACAAGACGACCGCTAAACTAAATCATACAAAGCCTGTTTAGTAACCACGATTATTATAACTACTGCAGCACAGCATCAGATCAAGCAGGGTGGAGAATCACTCACTCACCTCTGTAAAGTATCAGATAAACTGTAGGGTTGTCATCCAGGTCCTTTTATCCATTCTGCACAAATCAGTCACATAAAGTCCACAAAACATCGCTGTAAACCCGTTTTGAAGTGTTGTCGCAAAAAGTAAAGCCAAAAAGTGCAAAGCAATCCTTGAGTTATCTCTTGTTTATCCACGGCGCGTTGTAAGGCTTGGTCAGGTTATTGTAACTTCATTGGACTACTTCCTGTCAGTATCGCCAAGTTTCTGCTTTAAAGCATTTCTCTGTGACACTGCCGCCACATTTTACACATGATAATAACAGTTTGGACTTATATCCTCACTAGTGTAATGTTCTGTAGTGTAATGTTCTGAATATTTTTGAGCATCTCAAAATGACCGACTTTATTTTGAACAGGAAACAGAACATGCTTATGTACAGTAGCTTGTTAGCACAAATTTTCACGGACAATGTTTGCACCTTCGGTTTTGCACAAAACAGCCTGAAACAGACACAAACGTGTCTTGGCTGTGTAATTACACTCTGTGCGTGATGCTCCTTTACTGCGCATGCAGGTCACTTTAAGGTCACACCCTGTTCACATCAGAGATGAGCTGGAGTTTTGTGTAATGTGAATGACCACATGAAAAAACAGTAATTAATGAAAAAAAGTGGAATTCAGAATCCAACCCTGCAGTGTGAACTTTGCCTTTGTGACTGTCCCAAAAACAAAATTATTGATATGAATAGTAATGCAGTGCTCTGTTGTGTCTGTGCAGATGTCCAAACACAAAGGACAGCACCATCGGCATGGCGGAGAACGGCGTGGGCCTGACCTGTCGCTTCCATGTGACCCGTCTTTAAATTCATCGGAGACTACGACGAGGTCCACCTACACTGTGATGTCACTCTGTGCGACTCCGACACCAACGCCTGCAAAGTGGTACGGCACCTCACTTCAAGTCACTATTATAATGATGTAAAAGTTAAATTAAAATAGGACAAGTATAAAAACAGCCTTTTCAAATACCACGGTGACTTGACAGTTCATCTCTGTTCCACTTATCCTGGGGTTCTCCATATTGCACTTATGAAGAAGAAGAGAAAGATTCTTTTGTATCAAGCAATTACATAAAGGTGTAGTTAATTTTCACACTGCAAACATTTAGGTTTTAATCTAGCAACTTCTTCTTCGTCTTCTAAACCCTTTGACACATGGTTAATATCGACATGTATTCATTTTTAGAGAGGATCACCCAAGCACAGCCAATCAAAGAGCTGCGTTCGACTTCTGATGAAAATGAAAATTCTTTATTTTTTCGATTCAAACAGTGCAGAATGGTCTCACTTTTCAAAGTGCAGAATTTACCATATACTTTTCAGTGGAAAATACAAAGTTACTAACCTGTCCAGCCAGAGGGATTATCTCGCGATATTTGTGAATAACTCGAGATAAACCATCTGGTCTTCCAGCAGCCGATTGTTTAGAGTCCAAACAGCGTTGTTTTGGCCCAATCCATCACAGCAGGGGGTTGGATAAAGGTGAGGTAGCTGACTTTTACACTGCAAACATGATTTAGGTTTTAAACTGACGACTTCCACTCATAAATCCTTCGACACGTGGTTAATATTGACATGTATTTAATATTTAGTTAGAATTATAACTTAAAAAACACTTCTTACAAACAGCAAAGTGAAACCGGACAGGACCCCTCAAGCTCAGCCAATCAGGGAGGGCTGTATTAACCATATATTTTTCAGTGGAAAGCACAGTTTATTAATTTATTTCTATAAAATGTAGTTACCCCAACTTTACATTAAAGGTCGGCCGCACACCCAATCAGCTTGATGTATTTCATTAAACATCCCACCCAGTAAGTTCCAGATGGATAATGTGGAAGGTTTATAATTTAATGACTTGCAACTCAGTAGTGTGCAATCTATATGTAGTATATATTCAAAAGAGGATTTTTATTTTATTTAATTTTATTTATTTATTTTGTTTTTTATCCTAAAGTACTGCTGTTAGGTCTAAACTTTGGAGTCTGTGTGTCGTCAGTTTTTGTCATTTATCAATGTAAATCAAGTATGTCTTTGGAAAACTAATCAGAAGGATCATGTTTTATTATGTTTGTGTGCAGAACTGTCCACACAAGAGGAGGATGTACTCAGAGAACAGTGACCATAAAGAGCACATTTTATCTGTGGGGCCCATACGACGGAGAGGTGAGCCACACAACTAAAGTCTAATAATCCTGGTCCTGAATCGGTATTGGCGTATATTGAATCACTAAGTGTGACTGTGATGCATTTGATTCGTTTAGAGCAGAGGTTCTCAAGCTTTTCAGAACAGGACCCCCAAAATAACCATGTAATCAACTCGCGACCCCCACAGCAAAATAAAATAGGTGTTTGTAATATTTCAAGTTGGAAAAGCATTAAAATTGGGTTAAATGTATTTATTTGAGTAAATGATGGCTTTTTATGGTGAAGTTTCTGTCAAACATGATCCTTCCAGTTAATAAAACAGCAACAGTCAAGCGTAAAATTACATCAATGAAACTATTTCGCGACCCACAGATTTTGCTTTGTGTCTTACCGAGGGGTACCGACCCCTACTTTAGGAACCACTGGTTTAGAGCAATGATACTGACTGCCACAGACACGAGCACATGAGAACACGCCGTGAAGATCAGCGGCACTCGTTTGACAAAGTTAACAGGCAAACAACAGTATTTTTTGTTGAATTCCAAAAGATTTTGTGATGTTGAAAATGTTTGCTTGAATGACAAATGTAACTGTTAAAGGACAATAAGATGCATTTATTGTGTTGTTTTCCTCCTTCAAACATGCTCCTGAGTAACCTTCACTTTGTATGGTTTTTCTTCCACCTTGCCTTGACCTGGCTCTCTTAATTTATTATTTTTTTCTTTGGTTTTTGACCAGTTTAAATGACTGATTGGCTTTATTGTAGCACATTTGTAGTCTCATCTTTCCTACATTTTTATCAAAAGCAAAATAATAAATAGTAAGTAAATTTTGTGTTGTTTAATTGTGCAGAGGCAGACTGGTGTGAGGAGCTGAACGGCGGCTGTGAGCAGATCTGCACCAGTAAAAACTCTGGTCCTGTGTGCAGCTGTGTGACCGGCATGCTCCAGAGAGACGGCAAGAGCTGTCGCAGTGAGTACTACCCCACACTATCTCTGCTTTTTAACAAAGAAATACAACTCTGTAGTGGTCCAGCAGGTGGCAGTGAATCCACACTTCAAACTTACCAAGCTCACTCACAAGTTAAACTTTTTTGTGACAGTGTTAATTGTGTGTAAAAAGCAGTTAGGAGTTCTGAGATAACTTAAGTGCAACTAAAGCACATTTTGCAGCTTTAGGACCAAAGCTCACTGTTATTTAGTTACACAATTAGACCAATAATCCAGTAATTAATGAATAATACTGTTGTGTTTGGTTTTCAGCGGTGAGCAGGAGTAGCAGCCCGTCTCCAGTGGTCCCTGATCAGCACCAGTGCAGCCCTGTCCCTGCTCCCCAGCCTGGCCCCTGTTCTTCCTAACACCAGCCCCTGTCCCTGCTCCCCAGCCTGGCCCTGTTCTCCTAACACCAGCCCTGTCCCCGCTCCCCAGCCCGGCCCTGTTCTCCTAACCCTGCCCTGTCCCGCTCCCCCAGCCCGGCCCTGTTCTCTTCCTAACACCAGCCCTGTCCCTGCTCCCCAGCCTGGCCCTGTTCTCCCTAACACCAGCCCTGTTCCTGCTCCCCAGCCTGGCCCTGTTCTCCTAACACCAGCCCTGTCCCCGCTCCCCAGCCTGGCCCTGTTCTCCTAACACCAGCCCTGTCCCTGCTCCCAGCCTGATCCTGTTCTCCTAACACCAGCCCTGTCCCCTCCCCAGCCCCCTGTTCTCCTCACCAGCCCTGTCCCTCTCCCCAGCCTGCTTTTCTCCTAACACACCCTGTCCTGCTCCTAGCCCGGCCTGTTCCTAACACCAGCCCTGTCCCTGCTCCAGCCTAGCCCTGTTCTCCTAACACCAGCCCCTGTCCCCTCTCCCAGCCTGGTCCTGTTCTCCTACACCGGCCTGTCCCTGCTCCCGGCCTGCCCTGTCTCCTAACACCAGCCCTGTCCTGCTTCCCAGCCCCCTTTCTCCTAACACCAGCCCTGTCCCTGCTCCTCGGCCTGGCCCTGTTCTCCTAACACCAGCCTGGCCTGTCCTAACACCAGCCTGTCCCTGCAGCCTGGCCCTGTTTCCTAACACCAGCCCCTGTCCCCGCTCCAGCCTGGCCCTGTTCTCCTAACACCAGCCCTGTCCCCGCTCCCCAGCCTGGCCCTGTTCTCCTAACACCAGCCCTGTCCCCGCTCCCAGCCCTGGCCCTGTTCTCCTAAACCAGCCCCTGTCCCCGCTCCCCAGCCTGGCCCTGTTCTTCTAACACCAGCCCCTGTCCCTCTCCCCAGCCTAGCCCTGTTTCCCTAACACCAGCCCCTGTCCCCTCTCCCAGCCTAGCCTTGTTCTCCTAACACCAGCCCTGTCCCTGCTCCCCAGCCCAGCCCTGTTCTCCCAACACCAGCCCATTTGTTTGGTTTAGTTTTTGATGAATGTGAATGTGCTGCAGTGTGACGTCACCTGTCTAAAATTACACACACACAATGATGTATGTTTGTAAAAAGCTGTCTGCAATTGATTTTTTTATTTTTTTTTAATGTTTGTATATTGCAACAAAGGCACGTCACACAGCAGAAAAAAAAAAAAAAAGGTGTTGGAGCTTTTAATTCTTCTTCATGTCTTCGTAATGGTATTTGTGACAATATAGAGGTTATGCAGATGACATCAAAAATACATAAGTTCTAACATTTTCTCCTGTCAGCGCAAACAAATAAAATGTGAAAAGACAACTTAAAACTGGAAACAGCTCTACTGACTTCCTGTTCAAAATTGCAGAACTGATAAGCCCCGCCCCTTCATTTTAAAATACAACTGTAAAAAGCAACAGATTTTAAACAACAAATTATTACTGTTGGAAAGTGACTATGGGACAGTTTTGAACCATATACGGTCACTTTGAGTATTAATCTTTTGAATTATACAAGTAAATAAAGACAAGTGGGAGGGGATAGGTGGTAGGTGAGAATGAGGATTTCTGAGCATGTGAGCCCAGCTGAAGAACAAAACAAGATTACTCCAACATGTATAAATCAATTCAAATATAACTTTGAGTAAACTAATGATAAAGGAAGCCCATTATAACAAGATTAAAACTTAGAAAAGTGAATTTGATATAATAGGTAACAGGCGAGTGTATTTGGTCCAAACCACTAAATAATCTACATTTACTACACAGAAGCATACAGTATTTTCAGGCACGGCCCCTGGTGAGTGTACGCTCATATAGAATAATGGAAGCGCCCAACTTGCTGTGCGGCAAAGTGTCCTAGTCTGCGATGGCCTTAAAGCAGAACTAAGCAACTTCAGCGCTAGTGCTCTCTACAGCTCTCTTAAGCTAGCCAACTCAATTCAAACTTGAAATTTTAATTTATTTTTGATTGAATATTGAAATAACGTAGCAAAAACACACCTAATCACATTTTACCACTGCTAAATAACATCTAAAAGCCATGGTTTCTAAGCACAGAAATTCGGGTTGGGAATGTGTCAAGAAGGAGGCAGGAGAGGAAGGTTACGGTTGCTGTCATTTCTGAGAGAGCTGACACACGTTTCAAAATGCTACAAAATATCTATTTAATCATCATCACAGAGACATGCAAGACATTTAACCAGGTCAAAATGTAGTAGTATAGTTCTGCTTTATTGCTGCTTTTACATTTTCTTGGGATCACACACTCATTGTCTTCATCTCCTGCGGTAATGAGTGTGTGTAATCCAGCTAATTTGTGTTTTCAAGCTCTTTAAAATAATACTAGCTCTGTTCTATTATATTTCCCATACTTATACATTCCATTTGATGATGATGTTGATGGGTTTATTTATTTCTATAGCACATTTACACAAACATAGATGAAATATTCCTCCACAACATCTTCTATACAACTTTTATTGGTTTATATTCATGTTATTTGCTGCTGTTGTCAGTAGTAAATGTGAAAGAAACGTTTGGTGGTCATTAGTCTTAAAAGATGCGCAAGAACAGAAATCTCTGCTTTAAGTTTGTTAATCATTAACTTAAAGAGCAGTTTTATACACTAATTTTATCTGCCATAAACACTAAACTCAACAGTAACTTGTAACGAGGCTCTGACCTTTGACCGCTGACTCTCTCTGGACTATTCAAAGCTTGCATTTTTGATGGGCTATTGCTAACGGCTATAGGGAAAAAAATACAAGTCAGCAATAGCTTTTTTTTTCCAATCTAATGATGTCGGTGCATAACCTCTATAATGACACATTTACTGTTGTATTGAACAATTCTAAATGAACGGACTGCTTCTGTACAGACTCTTGTGAACCCTATTTATGGAGCTCCGGGGGTTGGTTTTGACTTGGCTCAAATCAAATGTACATTTATTTAATTGTAAAGTATCGTTTCCAATAATTCATCATGTCTTATTGTGATCAACACACGCAAGAATGCTTATTAGCACACATTTTCACTTGTAGTTTAAATTAGGCACAAATTTCACAATGTACATCACAAAACACGCCTACATTTTGTTTAACAACTTTTTAAACAGTGTTCTCATTCGTTTGTACTGTCCTGATTTGACAAATGATAAAACCTTGTAGCTGTTGTGTTAACTGGTTAATTTAACTATAGGAAACTATCTGACAATTTCTCCATAATTTGCCTCTTTACTGCTGTAAAAGAACAATGTGTGTCAAATGGATTTTAAAGTTGTATTTGAATGAATTCCTGTATGCTTGCGTAATCCTATTGAACACAATGGCAGAACTGTCACTTTTATGCTTAAAATGAGCTAAAACAAGCATTTCAGCAAAATCACGAGCAAAACGGACTGATTTGTGTATTATTAAGCTTTTTAAAACAACTTTGGCAATGTGAGATTATATTTCTCAAACTGATACATTCATAGGCAACAGGGGTGTCGGACTGGGGGGGTAAATGGTACTAGTTTCCCCGGGGCCCAGGGCAGGAAAGGGCTCCCAAAGCATTTAATTTTGCTTACGTGAAATAAATTGTTCCTCTAAAGGCAACTTTTTGTGATATCAAAGAGCTTCATCACTCGATGAAATGTAATAAATTGACTTTGAACATAATAAAGAATATTATTTGGGCAAAATATAAACAAAGATAACTGATGGAGAGGTTGTAATATAAGCCAGAGTTTGCAGAATTTAGTGAACATAGCCAGAGCTTGACACAAAATTATCAGTTCAATAAATATGCATTTTCACAGGGTTTGTGTTGAATATGATCAATATATCACAACTCACAAAAAACAACAAATTTTATTCTCATCTTTATGTGAGTGAAGCTGATATATGCATATTCTAGAAGGAAACGGAAATGATCTTGTGTTTTAATATTTAAAACACAAGATTAGGTGTTAGGGGCCCATTAACAACGTTTGTACCCGGGGCGCAGAATTTGGTGCTACGCCCTGTAGGCACAAAATGCTATTCAAACTCAAAAGCTATACAGTATGTACAACTTTTCTTTGGTGATGTTTATGTCATTTTTTCTGCTGTTCTTTGCGGGCTAATGCTAATGGCTATAGGAAAACAACAGGAGACCGCTCTGGAGTTCTTCNCAAATTGAACAAAAACACAAATGTATTTTTTGACAGCTAAGACTCAAATTACCACATATCAACAAATCAATCTGGTGTGTGAGCCAGATTAAGTAGATTGAGATTCAATTAGCTATAGCTGTCAAACATGTAGGTTAGAAAGAAATGTCCAATTTCAACACAAAAGTACCTTCATTAGCCTAGAATTCATCAAGCTGTCCTTTGCACCTTCCATTCCTTTTATATCGTCTGAGTGTCCTTGTGTTTTGCTGTCAGGCCGTTACTACAGACGAGGAGAGATCTTCTGGCTGTCGGACCAGTGCTCTCAGAGATGCCGCTGCCTGGACGTGGACAACGAGGTGCAGTGTGAGCAGGCTCGTGTGGACAGCTGGAGACCTGCGAGCACCAGGAGGGAGCCTTCTACTGCCAGCCCACCCGCACCAGCACCTGCGTGGTGTTCGGGGACCCCACTACCACACCTTCGACGGGTTTCTCTATCACTTCCAGGGACGTGCTCGTACCTGCTGGCCCGTCCGTGCTGGGAGATGACCGGGCTGCCGTTCTTCAGCGTAGAGGCCAAAAATGAGAACCGCGGAATGGCTCGGTTTCCTGGCTGCGAGATGTTACGGTGGAGGTGTACGGGCATCGGGTTCTGCTCCCCAAAGGAACACTCGGGACAGTCCAAGTAATATTCTGAGCACATTTATTTATTCCAATCCATTGTGTAGGAGATTACACCTGATTTTAATTTGTTTTTGACAACACAAAATTAAACTGAAAAGAAAGTGCTAACACACTTCGCAGGCCAAATTAGTCTATACTTTTGACAATTCTAAAGTCTACATTTTCAGGACAGAAAATGATGTTACTTCAGCTCAAATTCTTGTATTTAAGTCATTTTTGCGTTCCAAACAACTAATCGATTAATCAGAAGAATAATTGTCCAACTAATTGGTTACTAAAATAATAGTTAGTTGCAGCCCTAAATAGGACTAATTCATGACACATTCTTTAGAACTAATTTACTTTAGGGTTTCTTTTACGAACATTTTGGTACAGTGGTCCCTCACTCTATCACGGTTCACTTTCCGCGGCTTCGCTGTTTCGCGGATTTTTTTTTTAGTGCAATTTTGCATTTTAAAAAAAATTTTTTACAGTGCGCGGTCCTATAGATGCGCGCTGTAAGCGTGCTCTTCTCTCAAACTCACTGTTGGGACCGTATCACATCGCAGCATTCACAGGCAACAGCACAGAAGCTCTTTTAGAAAACTTGAGACAGTTTGGATCATGCAGGAGAAGCTGACCTGACGCTCGGACGTTTCTCCAGGTGAGGATTTGACTCTTTGAGCTCGTAGTTACGATGATAAGTTTGTTCACGCTGGAACGTCATTTGTCTAGTTCAGAGATGTGTTTGAGGAGCGTGTTGTGACTTCGCTAGAGTCCGGATGTGTTTTGTGTCAGCTCTGAAGTCCGTGTGATCCGTGGCTGAGCACAAATGTGTCAAAATCCGCCGTCTTTCGCCGCGGTAATTTGTGTGTTCAAATCTACAGCCGTCTTAATTCAGCTGCTGTTTTTCCTCGTAACTTACCCAATATGTGTCCTATTGACGCAAAATAAAGATTGTCTAAGAGTTTACGAGTCGTAGAACACGTTTCTGTTTTCGATACGGTACCTAGAGACTTTGATTTTGAGCTGTGTGTTAAGAATCATCAGGCACATGCATCTCGACCAGACTTTTCTGTCACTCATGAGTTCAGCACGCGGGACATCACAGCTCGCTTGGTGCCCCCAGAGCAGGTGATGCCCTACGCGCTCTGCGTTGTGTATTGGAGGCGGCGGTCGGCTGTGGAGCGCAGCGGGACGGGCAACATGCCAAAAGCAGAGCAGGCGAACGTGCACAGCACCGTCTCTCTTTAAACGTCACATAAACGACTCGCACTGTTGTATCTCGTGGTGAATCATGTGTTCAGCGCATTATTACCTGTACATCTGAACATCAGAACCAGGCAAGTTATCAACGGAAATTACTGGTAAAAAATGAAGATCACTACTTCGCGGGTTTCGCCTTTCACGGGTTATTTTTGGAACCTAACCCCGCGAAAAACGAGGGACCACTGTATTCACAAAATTTGTTCTTAAAGGTGGGGTAGGTGATTTTCACACTGCAAACACAATTAAGGTTTTAAATCTTACAACTTTCTCTCATAAATCCTTCAACACATTGTTAATATCTATATGTCTTAGGTTTTGGTTGCAATTTTTGACACCCTCTTTTTTCTCTTTTAAAGTGAAACTGGAGAGGACCACTCAAGCTCAGCCAATCAGAACGCTGCATTCTGCTCCTGATTAGAACTTGATTTTTTTTATTATTTCATTCAGAGAGTACTCTGGGGTCTAATTTTTATCATTTACTTTTTGGTGGAAAACACAAAGTTTACTTACCGTATTTTTCACCCTATTGAGCGCGCCTGAATATAAGCCGCACCAACTAGATTTAAAAAAGAAAAATGACAAGTACATACATAGGCCGCACTTGTTAATAGTAAGTCTATGAGAATCTATATTTTGCTGCATTGCCGTATAAGCCGCAGAGTTCAAAGTTTGTGAAAAAAGTAGCGGCTTATAGGCCAGAAATTACGGTAGTTTCCACTAAAAAAGTTAGCTACCCCAACTTTAACTGAACATGTTCTTCTGTAAGAACAAACCCTAAGAACTGTCAGGAGGAGCACTCGTAAGAACAAAAAATGAATTGTTTAAGAATTTTATTGCTCCTTTATTTCAATAAAAAAAATTATTTTTACAGTAGATTTTATAGATTTGTAGATTATATATTTTTGCAAATTATTGTATTGTTACGTGTTAAGCACAAATAAGGTCGGCCGCACAACCAATCAACTCGATGTATTAATATATAGATTAGAATATATAGATTTTAGGGTTGTCAAAAGTGTCAAAAAGACATCAACAGAACAAACTGTATATTTTCTGAGGAGTTTTAGAATAATCCTAATCTTTATCAAAGCTAGTTTAAAACCAAAATGTTTAATTGAGAAAGTATTTGTATTTTGTTCAAAATTGTAGTCTCTTGCGTACAAATTTGAAGTTAAAAGAGCAGTTATAATTATTTTGGTATCCTAGTATCAAGAATTGAGACTATTCCTTAGTATTAAAACTGGTAACACTAGGCTCAGACCAATTAGTTTTTACACCAAAAACCCTAAATTTACACTCATTTCATAAAATTTCTGTTCAACCTAAAGAAAGACCTGTTAACAATAATTTGATTACTAAATTAGTTGGCGATTATTGGTGTTACACACACACTGCTTGACCTTATTGCCGATAAGCTCTGCAGATATTGCTGGACTATATACATTTTTGCACATAATCCTACAAAATGAAGCTAAATTATTGTTTTCCAGGTGGATAGCTTGACGAAAACACTGCCCGTCCAGCTCCAGCTCGGCGCGGTGAAGGTGTATCAGTCCGGAGTCGCTGTCGCCCTGGAGACCGACTTTGGCCTGTTGGTTACCTACGACGGACAGCACTACGCCTCCATCTCCCTGCCCAGCTCTTACTTCAACAACACCTGCGGCCTGTGCGGGAACTACAACGACGACCCGGCCGACGACCCGCTCTTACCGGACGGATCTTTGGCGGAAAGCGTGGTGGAACTCGGAGGCAGCTGGAGGGCGGAGGACACGGACTGGAGATGTACCGACGGATGTGCCCAGAACTGCAGCGTGTGCGATCCCGCGTCTGAGGCGTTTTATTTCAGACCGGACTACTGCGGGCTCATAAACAAAACGGACGGACCTTTCAGAGACTGTCGGGCGGTGGTGGACCCGACGGCCTTCGTGTACAGCTGTGTTTACGACATGTGCAGTAATAAGGACAACATCACCACGCTGTGTCAGGCCATCCAGGCTTACGCGCTGGCTTGTCAAGCGCTCGGAGTTACTATACGCTCCTGGAGGTCTCGGGCTTTCTGTGGTAAGATTTGTCTTTTGTATGCAGGTAGTTCATTAAATGCTGATTTAGGCCTGTCACAATAATGACTCTACACATTTGTTCAGACTTACGGAAATTATCTGTGCAGCAGGAATTATGCTTTCCTTAGCTCTGATTGGTTCTGAAGCAGTTCTGAAGATTGCCAGCCACATAGGTTCATTTTACCTACCACGAGAACACTTAGGGGCAGTTTATACGACAACGAGTTTTCACGAATCCGTGACGTTTCCATGTCAAATTGGCTTCTCTTCACACCACAACGAACTACGTGTTCATTGAATCGGCGTTCCACTGGATACGATTCAAGAGGTAGTTTCACCGAGGACGTTCAGTGAATACACCGCGGTGTAAACAGGAAAACACGGTTTCAATGAAGACGGTCACGTCACTGACGTGCAGTAGCCACTACTTTAACACAGTAGAAGAAGACTGCAGAGTCAGTCACCAAAAATGTCTCTTAAACCAAGCACCTTTCATTGTCATAAAGTAAAGCCAATGTGTCCAGCATTCTTACCTGCGTATTGCAGAGGAGGAGACACAAAATTAATCCAAGGCCTCTCCGGGTGTTGATTCAATGAGTCCATTCAAATCCGTGTGTTAAAAATAAATAAATAAATTAAGTTGCGAGCAGTCTTCCCCGTGTTTGTGTCCAGCTCTCGGCGATCTGTGTCTTACTCACGCACTGGTCCTCGAACCTCTGTGTTTGTTTCAAGCAATCTCCCTTTTTGCACGCGCGCTGGTCCTTGTTGCTTCGTTTGTCGTTTTATTTATATGAAGAACTTGTAAACCTGTCAATGCTCGTGTTATCATAGGCTGCGTGGGTTCACGGTAAGGTCATCTGGAGTCCTAGCACAATACCGCCACCTCCTGACGCGGCATAAGAACTACATCATTTTCGGTCTATTTGTGTTTCCATGTAAAGGAAGATTAGCTCGCCACAACACCATATAAACTGTGAGCACAAAACGTTACGACTGTGACGGTTTTCTTGGGAACGTTGTCTTGTAAACAAGGCCTTAATTCACAATTTAGTTAAGTGGCCAATATGGCTGCAATATATAAAAATGTATTTAAAATAAAATTTTAATAGAGCAAGGCAGAGAGCAAAGGTGTGTCATGTTATTACATATTTCCAGTTGTAATTAGCTTTATTCAGACTTACTAAGTCTCCATGGTCGGAAACAAAGACGGCAGTACCATTAATCAAAGATAGGGCCTCTAACTGTAAGGGGCTCCCAAAGACTTTTTCACAGCCTACTTGGCAATGGCTGCGCCTGAGATGAACCTTGACCTGATACCCCTGACACTGGGCTGTTTTTTGTCGTATAAAAAATCTAAGCAGACTAAATTGTGTGCCTCAACAAAAAATGTCAAATATTATTTGACTAGAAAACATTCGTACTTTCCTCAAACCAAAGAAAAATGATTTTAAATCCCAGACCTCTATTCTAAGTTGTAAGGGTTTTCATATGTTTATGTTAGCTAACACCTAATTTAGCATTTTGTAAATACAGTTATAAGCTTTAACAAATAATAAAAATAATAAATATTTGAGAGAAAAGTAACTAAATGGATCATTATGCCGATTCTGGATGGCCTCTTGAGCCCCCAGAATGCATACTCTGCCACTGGTGGGAAACACAATAGGGATGTTCCCCGAGCTAACATGTGACGTCAAATATGGCTGTGGCTGCTGATTGTTTGGCAGAACCAAAACCAGTTCCCAAAATTTTTTTCTGTCAGGCCTTATTGCTGAAATTGAAAGCTTTTTTCTCGATGATGACTGAAGATGGAAATTAACCACATTGGCTATAGTCTTTTTACATATTTACATGCAAATAAATAAATAAAATAAGAAAAATGTAGTTTTTTAGTAACACGAGAGAAGCTCTTTGGATTGCTCAAACCTGTTAGCACACCGACTCACTTTTTGTGTTTGTTCAGTGTGTCGTCAATTACGTTTTAAATGTTTTGCCAATCAAAGAGTCACGTGATCTCCATGTGACGACAAGGCGAACATCCCTATTGGAATTTCGAGTTTTGTGACAACAAAAATTCTCTGCGCTGTTGTTAAATTCATAAATCATCACCAAATTCTGCTTACATTAGCATGTCAACTTTTAGAAACAGACATGTTATTAAACTAAAACTCTCTCCTTTGTCCTTTTAGCCTTGACATGTCCCGAATTCAGCCAATACCAAGTGTGCACCACGGCCTGTCCCGCCTCCTGCTCGGACCTCACCGCTCCCCTGTACTGCGTCCACCCCTGCACCGAGGGCTGCCAGTGCGACCCGGGCTACGTCCTCAGCGGCAGCCGGTGCGTGCTCCGGGAGGACTGCGGCTGTGAGCACAATGGCCTCTACTACCCCATGAACGCCACCTTCTGGGTCGGCGCTTCGGGAGAGGAGGGAGAGTGCACTCTGCGATGCACCTGCGGGTTCGCCGGCGAGGTCTCCTGTTACAACGACTCTTGTAAGGACGGAGAAGTGTGCGTGGCCGAGGTGGGTTTGTTCGGATGTTACCCCAGGAGAGAAGGGGTGTGTTCGGTCACGCAGACAGCCATGACGTCTTCTTTCGACGGAGCTCACCTGACGTTCCCGGAGGATAGCTCGTTCTACCTGCTGAAGCTGTGCGGGCCCATACCGGTCAACGGGTCCATGGTGGAGGTGAAGATAAGCAGGAGGCTGTTCAACAAAGGACCGGCTTGGAAGAGACCTGTGATCGTAACCGTGGCCAACGTGGAAGCTCAGATGGAGGAGCCGATTTTGATACAGTGAAGGTTAGTTTGTACCAAGTATTAAGTTGGTTGATATTTGAACTTTTCTAGCAAGCTTAATGGACACAAAGTATGCCAAATAGACTTTATTGAGTTTTTGAACATTGCTTTTCTATCACAAACATGTGAAATTCTGTCTGTAAGATACATTCTTTTTTCTCCGTCATTGGATTTGTATTATAAGCGATAGTAGTCTCTCTAATGCACGTGCTGACTTTGTCTGCAGTCAAATACATGATGCAGTTTGACAGATTCACCAGCAGATGGTAGAATTGGGTGAACACAAAGACCCGAAGGAGGTCACATGACTTCCCGCTCTTTTGTTGACTTAAGGCAGGGCAGTCAGCTGTGTTTAAGTAATCAGCTGCTTCTGGTGGCCTGCTTTCTTTTCAAACAGATCACAGGCAAAACATTTTGGAGTAAAAACATAATTGAGTAAGTTTAGAGCAGAAATTTTATCTTTAAAATGAAAAAAAGACAATCGTACTGGACTCTGAGGAGAACGACACATGCGAGTTTAGAAACGTTCTCTTCTGTGAACGAGTGAAAAGTGTCAGAGGAAGTCAAACTACTGGATTTATTCATGTTTGGAAGGTTAAATGTAATCTGTAGAATCTGCAACAGAAAGTAGAAAAGTGCTGCTACCTTCTCGTCTGTAACAATTTTTGTTGCTTTAATGATGAAAAAGACACTCGTCCTCATTGTTTTAATCATGTAAACTTTGTAGTTTTTAACCTAAAGACATTATTTCATTGTAGTAGCTCATATTCTTTCACCAAAAAGTAGCACAGACAAAAATAACACTGACGTGAAGTTTGATTTAGAAAAGGACGTTATCTCAAATGTCTGCTGTCAACTGCTGAAATCTAATGAAAACAAGGAATTTAAAACGACTATAAAAAGAGAACAAATTCATGTAGAATATAAATTCTTTTTTTAAATGAAAGTAGACACTTGTAGGTCTCATTTGATGTACAACAGTGGTCCCCAACCTTTTTTCTTGCAAGGACCGGTACAGTCACAATTTTCTTTTCCGGGGACCGGTTGAGGTTGGGTAGCGCCAATAACAACAACGTAAAATGCAAACAACTCATTATTGTGCATATATTTAGCTCTTATTGCTTTAATTTTGAGTTTATTTGGTTAAATGGCACAATATTTTCATAGTAAAGCACAAGGAAGTAGTGATAAAATATCAAATAAAAAATAGAAGTCTTCAAAGTAGTCATCTGGACAGTGTTTTCCGAAGATCAAGACATTTCGACTCTCATCTGACTTTCAGATGAGAGTCGAAACATCTTTATCTTCAAAGAGGCCAACATTGCCGCAGAGAATAAAAAGTCTATGACATAAGTTTTCGTCATTGGCATGGAAAGCGTTAATTGCTGTAAAACACATCAAACTAAGCCAAAATTAAAAGAAAAAAAAAGGTGATAATTTGTTGTTCTATCGCACTGTAACTTTGCAACACAGTAAATACTGCTGCCGACTGTGATCTGTGTGCAGGTCAACGGTGAACCTGTAGTCCTCCCGTACATCCACCCGATGGAGACCGTGCTGATCTACCGTGCTCCGGGTAACGCCACAGTGGTGGAGTCTCGAGGCCTGCTCAGAGTCCAGTACACACGCCAGGGGAACCTCAACATCTCCCTGTCCACCCTGTACTACAACGTAACCTGTGGGCTGTGCGGAGTCTTCAACAGCAACGCCACAGACGACCTGCGACTGCCCAACGGACGCACGGCAGAGTCAGTGGAGCAGTTCACTGAGGCCTGGAAGTCTCTGGCCGACGACCTGACGTGTAACGGAGACTGTGACGACCTGTACCGCATGTGCACGGACCTGCGGCTCTACCAGAGTCCTTATATGTGCGGGAATATCAACGATCCTGGGATAGTACGTTCATAGCCTGTCACACGGTGGTGAACCCATCTCCGTTCTTCAGGAACTGCTTGTACAACATGTGTGTAAAGGAGGGAAACCGCTCAGTCATGTGTAACTCTCTGCAGGCCTATGCCACGGCCTGTCAGGACGCTCACATAGGCCTGCCGTCATGGAGGAGCGCCACTAACTGTCGTAAGTACTGAATTCTGTCAACTGGACAAAAGTTTGATGTCAGATCTCTTAAAATATTGTACATTTATTTTTGGATTGTTTGTTTATTGTCTTAACATATTTAACTTAGTTTCCAAGTCAAATCTTCTAAAATGTATCATCACAAAAAGGCAAAACATCCATGGATCTGCTTGTGGTTTTACTTCAATAAAAACTGACTAGTAAATGAGATATGTTTTTTGTCTGGATATTCATAGTGTTAAAGCCAGCATTGAAGATAAAGAGACAGGACAGAAGCAGTGAGTGACAGGAGGCAGTGACATACTGTAGGTACTTTGTAGTTAGACTGACTGTCACAGGGCATCTTTACAGAAACAAGGTGTATATACAGTATAGAGGTCGGAGGATACCGGGCCTCTGCAGCTGGGTGGAATCAGTCTTCTAGTTGACAGGTGCTATGTAAAACTAGCTGGCTGAACACTAAAGTTAGTCGGTTTTTAGCTGTGTAGATACAACTTTAGCTGGGCAGAAAACCTTAGCAGCTAGACAGAAATCCTACACTTTGCTAATTACAAGTGCTTCTTCAACAGAACAGAAAGGAAAGTGGGGCATATGAAAGGAAATAAGAAGAAATTATTAAAGAAAACTAAAAGAAATGAAAACAGAGAATTTCCTCACACCAGGAACTTTTTAGACAAAGTTTCCTCATCCTAGAGAAAAATACTTGAAGTATTAAATGCAGTAGCTCCCAAAATAAATTTGTAAAAAGTAACACTTATTAGGAATAATAGTGAATAGTTGTGTTTTGTTGTTGATTTCAGTGATGATTTTAGGCTTTGTATATTATAGTTTTCTGTAGAAGGGGAAAAAACATTTTTTGTTTTCCCAAGTCCAACAAATTTAAATGTTCCAAACTAAACAGATGCTAATGTTAAAGCTTTTTAGCCTCACTTTCAGAAACTTTTGCTGTGTGAACGCAAACATAGAGACAGGTAGTTCCTCTGAATAAACTTGGTAGTTTTATGTGGCTATATGATAGAGAAAGGTGTCTTAATCTCCTACTGCTCTGCAGTTTAGCCCACCCATTCACAAAATCCAAGAAATGTCTATAGCTTAGCTGTATTTTTCCCTTATTTATATTTTTTCCTCTCCCTCTTCAGCGCTCCCATGCCCTGAGAACAGTCACTTTGAGGAGTGCACCACGGCCTGCCCGCTGACCTGCTCCAACCTGGACGAGCCCGAGGAGCCATGCCCGCTGCCTGTCAGGAGGGCTGCCAGTGCGAGGACGGCTTCGCTCTGATGGACGGTCTGTGCGTGGCCCGGAGAGACTGCGGCTGCATGAGTCACGGCCGACACTTAGCCACCAACCAGACCTTTTGGACTGACTACGAGTGCCAAGAGCGCTGCTTCTGCAACGGCTCGGACAACAGCGTCTACTGCCAGCTCGCGCCCTGTCAGCCGGAGGAATACTGCCAGGAGAGCGACGGTCTGTACTACTGCCAACCCCGCACGGAGGCGCTGTGCGTGGCCGCGGGTTACGGACACTTCCTACCTTTTATGGGCGCTGCGTTTGAACTGCAGAGCTCTTGCACTCTACAGCTGGTCACCTCAGACTGCGGCATCATCACCAGGGAACCCACCGGAACTTTCCCCTCGTTCAAACTGTCTGCCGGAATGAGGAGCGGGACACCGGGCAAGCAATCTGGGTAAAGGGCTTCGTGCTGGAGACCTACGAGTACGAAATCGAAGTGTCACGGAGCTACAAAACACAGTCACGGTGAGTCAGGAGGAATACCGCACGTCACACCTTCACAACAACACGGAGGAGTGAAGAATTCAGCTGTGGATTCGGCACATTCCCCACATAACCGCCAAAAGGTCAAAGCAGTTGTATCAGTTATAGGGAGTTATTTCTAATCAAGCTGACAGAATAGCACTGCACGCGGCGAATTCCTCTTTGAATGGCTTATAGGGGTTCACATTTCAATAGGCGTCTGTTATCAGGCCGGACTTGCCTCTGAGCGACGCTTGGAGCAGCTTCACAACGCTGTCAGAGATGTGAGAATAGAGTCACACGTGCACTGTCAACATTCTCTGAAAACGTGCAGATGAAGACATTCTCTGTTTTGGTTCTGTATCCCAGGCAACTCATTACTGAATACAATAATAGTGCTGAGAAACTAGCCAATGAAGTTTGTGCAAAGAAAGACAATCACAACTGAATGATAAGAGCCACTCTATAAGACCAGACAGACAGATAGAGCTTTGTCAGCTTATACAAATATGAAATGTGTGTACCACTTGTTCTCGTTTGCGGTAGTGCGTGACTGGAGAGTATTGACCGTTTGCATCTACGTCACATGATCACGTGGGTGCAACTGCACCATGATGAGGGGCAAAAGCAAAACTGATAATTCTCACATATTTTCTTATTTTTTGGTAAAGAAAGCATGGATGCTTCTAGTGCATGTTCAGTACATTTGTCCGTGGAAGTAGGACATCTTTTACGCACGTAGCAATATTTTGGAAAAGCTAATGAATTCAGCTGATCCAGACCCTCTTCCTCCTGTTGTGTTTGCAGATTTAATAAAAAGTTTGTTTGACTTTGCTCCTCATGATTGTCTCATTCTGTGGTAAACAGGGTTTTGTCTCACACTGGAGCAGATTTAAAATGTTTTCAGTCACTTGGCTGTAGATCATGTGAGGCTGGTGTTAGACACACTTGATGCAGGTTGTTTCAGATATTCAATGCATTTTTTCAAATGTCATATATTGTTTTGTCATTAGCATTGACTTACCTTGTTTAAAGGGTTCACTGCAAATCTGTAACAACTTAGAGGGATTCCAGTTCATTTCTTTTTAAATGTATGGTTTTTGATCCTAACACTAGTTGCCTGTAAATCTTCTAGAACGTTCTTATGCAACATTACCTCAGGTCAAAATTAGCAAATCTTGTATTCAAGTGACTTTTTTGTTCTAAACAACTAATCAATTAACAGAATAATCTTTAGAATATCGATATATATTGTATATTGAGATATTTACTGGACAAGATATGATTTTATCCATACTGTTATTTCGATGTACTTCCATTTTTTATTTAATTGACCTTTATTTAACCAGGGAAGTCCCACTGAGATTCAGAATCTCTTTTACAGAGGAGCCCTGGGGAAGGTTTGTTGTATTAGTCAAATTATAAACTTGTGCCTTGCGTAGAATTTAGTTTTATTTATTTTAGTAGAGTCATTTCAATGATATTGAGCTATATATCACATGCCAGAATATGGAATATATTGAATTAGAGCTGGGCAGCGATTAAAATTTTTAATCGCGATTAATCGCATGGTTGAGCTGCGATTAATCGCGATTAATCGCGATTAATCGCACTTTACACACAAAGTTCCATAAATAGCTATTTTAACCTATTTTTTCTCCAAAAGATGCTTTTTTTTAGGTATATTTAAGGGTCTTCATTTTGTACAGTGTACAATCCTGCAAATTTTGTGGTATTTTGGCTTATATATATAATTTTAGCTACTCATAGAACTATAGTTACACTAGGTAACGAACATTTTGAAAACCTGGTCCAGTTCTGGGATAGTCCTGATTAAAACCAGCTCAGTGCTCACTAAATACACTGTGGGAAGTGAAACAAGGCCGTTTTTAAAGTTTTCAAAGTAAACATCACAAACACGTGTGTAAAAGTTCGTGCATCGCCGCGGATCGAGCGCCGAATCTCCGTGCGCATATTTAATGAGATGTTAACGGTTTGAAGTCTTTAACAACACGTAGCTCCGTGGTTCTTGGGTCTTTTTGGATGATTTAAACACTCAGACGAAGCTCAGACTCGTCTCTGTCCCGCTGTCTGTACAGCAGAGCTCACTTCCTTGTATTTAAAGCGCTAGCAGCGACGGAGCAGATCCTCTGTTTGTGGACTGTTTATGAGAGCGAGAAGGAGAAAAAGGGCGCAGCGGCAGCAGTGCGGGCGCTTTCATTCATGCTTTTTGGCTGAATCATGTGACCTGCGTTAACGCCGACAAAATATTTAATCGCGATTAAGCACGTGCTGCGTTAACGCCGCGATAACGCGTTAACTTGCCCAGCCCTAATTGAAATATACTTTTTGTCCATATTGCCCAGGCCTACTCTCATTCATTCACCAGGGGAATTTACAGTACATATATGTTTTTGGAGATGGTGTGAAGCTGGAGTACCTGGAGAGAACATGAGATGTTGAGAATATTTTGATCTAACCCTTGAACTTAAAATGTCTTTATTGCCTGAGCTCTAACGACTTTGCCATCATGCACCCCAATAACATGTATTTTCAACACAAATGTAACCGAATAGTACAAACCAAATCAGTGTTTCGAATGTTAACTACCACTCACCAAGTGCACACAGTCAGTGTTGTTGGTGGGGCTTTGGGTGAGAATGTGTAGTATGTTTTAATGTTGTTCTAACCCTGCTGTGTTGTGTCAGGTGAACAAAGAGCGCCTGTACCTGCCTCTGAAGCTGGGCCTGGGGAAGGTGAACCTCTTCAGCGTGGGCATGCAGATGGTGCTGGAGACAGACTTTGGTCTCAAAGTGACCTTTGACTGGAACACTCTGCTGCTGCTGTCCTTACCTCGGGACATGTACCAGACGGCCTGCGGGCTGTGCCAGGGCATGCCCTCACCCCTCCCATCCTCAGCACCACAGACTGGGGCATGGCCTGGGCCGAGAGGGACACCTTCTGTCAGGTGGGCTGTGGGGACTCGTGCCCTCGCTGTGGGCTGGGGGAGAAGAGCGGCCTGTCTGATGGAGCGCTCATGGTGGCCGACTCCAATGGGAATTCTGATAACGGAGACAGGGAGGTGAACACGCGCATTCGCTTCCACATCGGAGACGGTCTGTACGTGTTTGTGGAGCCAGAGGCCGTCAGACTGTGTGGACTCATTATAGACAGAGGAGGAGTATTTGCCCGCTGTCACAGTAAAGTGGCCCCAGCGTTCTTCTACCAAAGCTGTCTGCAGGACACCTGTCTGGACCAGGGCGCTCAGGACACCATCTGTAACTGGCTGCAGATGTACGCCAGCACCTGCCGCGCACAGGGAATCCCCATGAACGGCTGGAGGAGCGACACACCCTGTGGTCAGTGCTTTGTAATCTAACAATATTATAAATAGTTCAAGTGTCTCTTTCACACAATATAATGACGCTCAATAGTATTTTGGCCCATTTCATAGCGTCATAAAGGGCATTCATATTGCTCATGTTGTTCATATATATCATAGTAAAATCAAACTATAAATTTAGGAATGGAGAGAGATAAAAGAAGTCTTACTGTTTCTCTCCAAACCAACTCAGACTCAGCTGATCACTGAATGTGGCTTTCTCACATTTTGGCCCGCAGAGGAGAAATCTACACATTTGGTCCACCAAGAAAAACTTGTTTTAGGGCGTTACAGTAGCTAAGTAGCAAAATGAGTATTTCTTCCACAGCCGGTTTTCCACATTACCAATACTAAAATATACTGTATGTGTTCTGTTCCCTTAGTCCTGAACTGCCCTGCCAACAGCCACTACTCAGTGTGCGTGCCAGCCTGCCCGCCCCAGTGCGCCCCCGCCCGAGGTCAGAGGGACTGCACTCACGACTGTGTGGAGGGCTGTCAGTGTGACCAGGGATATGTGCTCAACGGAAAGAGCTGCATCCTGGCCCAGAACTGTGGCTGCTACACTGACGGCAAGTACTTTGAGGTCAGTCTCTATGAAACTGAGAAAATGTTACTAGCATCATGGCAGTGAAAGGTATACCTATTATAGACTATCATGTGACTGCCCTGAGAAAGAGTTGACTGGAGATTACAGAGATGTGAGCTATTGTAGAGCGTCACTCAGGGACCATCTTCTCTATGTTGTGCTCAGCTTGGTCAGGACTAGGGCTGCAGCTATCGATTATTTTAGTAATCGATTATTCTATCAATTATTTACTTTGATTAATTGAGTAATCTATTAACTTTGTTCACATTTATTAAGACATTTTATAAGGCTAATAATGATATTCTGCTTAATAATTAGGGATGTCCCGATCCGATCACGTGATCGGAAATCGGCCCCGATCTTGTGGTTTCAGACTCGATCGGAATCGGACGTTATCTCCCGATCAGGACTCGGAATATTTATTCTCATTACTTACTTTAAATCATATCTAGTTACGCGGTGGCACGATGACCCTCAAAGCAGTAGCAGCGCGTAACTGTAGCAGCACGTCATATACAGCCATCATACGCGCAGGAGTCGCTCAAAATGGAATCAAGTCTGATTTGTTCTAACAATTTACAGCAGCGGTGTGACGCTGGATGTACACAGACTGCGAGGCGGGTGCGGGTCGGGACACGTGCGGGTTTCTTCCAAAGTGCCTGTTATGCTGTCAACTGCGGTCCGGTTTCGTCCAAAGCCACGCGGAGTCACGTAGATTCCCGCGAGAACGCTCGTATAATGAATTGAAAGCCGCACCAGACCGCTGCGGTGTCCGGGAAAAATAGACTTCATGCGGATTCTTTCCGCTGACCTGCGCGGCTCCCGCACTCGCATCCGCACGCCTCGGAGGTCCGTGTACATGGGCGCATTGGTTTTAAGCACTTTCTAAGTTTTGCGGGACCCGCGCGAGTCCCAACCCGCACCGAACTCGCAGTCTGTGTACATCCAGCGTGAGACGCTCGTCTGACGGCCGTCAATACGCTACGCGTCCCTCAATAGATCAGACTTCTATCATTATTATCAGCGTCAACGGCGCGTCTCCCGGACTTTTCAGCAGGAAAAACACAAGAAAAAGCCGCGCAGAGACAAAATAAAGTTCCGATGCTCTTTCAAATACGTCAACTACAAAGATTACAACCACTAAACAACATGTACCGCCCAGAAGCTCCATAAACGACCGTAAACATTGCAAACTTTCCAACTTCAAACACAAACTTTAACCTCCTGAGTCCCTGCGATCTCATATGAGGACATTACATTTATGCCTCTTGGCACAGTCATACTCATTCCTATGAATCTGTTACCTGTTGGCCTCATTTAGGGACAGTGCCCACTCCATCTTGTGGCAATATCATAGAATTACACCAATGTCAGTAGAAAATAAATGGTGGCAAGTCAGCAAAATTCTTCTGTAAGATTTCTCCAAATAAAAATGACCCAGGAAAAAATCCATCAAAATTTTATAAATGAAACCAATGTATTTGTGTAAAATACTGTCTCTAGCTTCATATGGGGTTTAAAGTTTAAAACTTTTTCGTAGTCCTAACAGGCTGGGACATCAGTAAAAGTGAAGCACTCGTTTGAGGACACTGGGACTATGTACTGCTATTTATTCTACTATATGGTCTGCTAAACTTTGGAGTATTTAGATGATATTACAGTTGTAAGTAGTTATTCTATGCTTATTTATGTGGTTGACAGTTCTAAACAGTATATTAAAATAAAAAATAGTATATTAGCATAGTTTTAATTGATTTAGCGAGCCTCCTTCATAGTCACGCATCTCTGAGATATTATAGATTTTGATGTTATTTTATTTTCACGTCATCATCATAGAAAGTCTTTCATTGTCAAAAGTGAAATGATTGCTCATGACAATTGTAGATAGCTCTGAGGTAGAAGACTTCTCAGCTGGGAAAGACTATGATCCTGCTTTGGTTGAAGTTATTCCACAAGATGCTGATAATATGGATGAGTAACTTGACTCAAAGCATTATCATTGTCTTTCCCAGCTGAGAAGTCCTACCTCAGACCTGTCTGCAATTGTCATGAGCAATTGTTCTCCATCTGATGCAGCTCAAGGTAGTGACTCTAAAAATGAGGGCCAGCAACATCATCCACAAGAGCAGAAATGTGTCCGTAAACAACATGTTGAGAATGATGGTGAGACAGACCAGTGTTTTTCATCATAGACTGTAACCAAAATACACAAATGTATTTCTGATGTATCATCATCTCATACCTGTCAGTCAGCTTCTGCACACTGTCCCTGTCTCACCAGCGTTTGAGGCCTGCGCGCACATACACATCCACAAACAAACAAACTGTGGGAAAAGCCATTCTGTTTTTTACTTTAGCTCTATTTGTTTCAATTTGTTGAGTGTGTTACAATGAAATCTAGTATTTCTGGGTTCTGGTTTTGTCTCCCTGTATCCATGCTCATCCTCATCCAGCTCTAAAAATAAAAAAAAAACATCATAGATGTGGAGAGCATAGAGATCTGCTCCATTTAGCCCAAACTTAGACCAGGTTCAGGTTAAAAATGATTTCTACTGTTTTTAGACTGTTACCATAAATAAAACTCTAACATATTTGTTCTACATCTTTTTAATCCCTTTTCATTAATTAAAATAAATGAAATAAACGGTTTACACAGAATTTGCAGTTTCATTGCTGCATAGGCTTAGGGTTACCAACCTTGAAATTGTCATGTTAGGTTGTTTCAAGGTTGCCAAAAAAAGAGCTGTTAACATTTTATGAATGATTTTTGATGTTTACATTTTCAAATAAAATGTTTATAATTTTTGACCAATGGAGTCTGACTATATCACATTGTATAATGACCCACTGTCCTCGTATGAGGACATTTATTTTTGAGAGAACTACTGATTGTATTGAGCTGAAATTTTGAATTTATACTAATTAGAACCTTCTGGTCTCAAAGAGCAAATAATGTTTCTTAACGTTAAGATAGACCCACTGTCCTCATACAAGGACATGCTTTTTGCAAAAACTACTTCCTGTTCAAAATCCTGGTTTAGGTAGTATACTTAGTAGTCCTAACAACTCCAAATATCAACAATAAAAATAAAATGCACACCAGACAAAACCTCGGGTCTCAGGAGGTTAAATCACGTCCTTACGAGGCTCTTTTCTCCACAAATATGAGTTGGACTGCTTTAAACCGTACATTATTTTACAGCTTAACTTGTAACGAACGTGTTTGTGAAAACAGCGCTGTTCCTTCTCTTCACAATCGCTTATATGAGCCGTTTAGTCCTACCTGGGTCTATTTTCTTTATCCGGCTTCTCTCCTGCGGCTGCTCTCGGTGCTGCGCGTACATGTTTGGGTGCTAAGGCGCGTGCACGTGATAAGAGAGCGAGCGAGAGGTTGCCTGAATCCTACACTATTATTTGCGGGACGGGGTGAAAAATAGAAGAAAAATTAAGATTCTTAGTACAACGTGAAGTAGGCAAAGAGATGTTGGTTTTCATCAAGAAAAACATAATTTTTCTGTAAAATGAAAGCTGGAGAGTGCAGTGCAGTTCCTAAAAACGTGCCTTACTTGAAAACACTGTGGCACTTTGTTTTCTTATGCTGCTGGATATTTGAAGTTGATGCTGTTTTTTCATGTTAGACCTTTTAATTTAATATCTACTGTTGCACTTAGGTCCAAGTGAAGAATTTATGTATTATTTGATTGTTCAAGCTAAGTCACAGGAGTCAAATGTTAGTGCTAAATGTTAAAAAGGTAAACAAAATAAAAATAAAAGTCATCTGGTTTGTTTACTTTGATATTTAATGTTTTATAAAAGTATCGGATCGGGACTCGGTATCGGCAGATCATCAAAATCAAATGACTCGGACTCGGACTCGGGGCCAAAAAAACCTGATCGGGACATACCTATTAATAACACAATTATTTTCATTGCACATAAAAGACAGCAACCTCTGTCCTTAATACACAAGTTTAATCGTCATATAAAAAGTGAGACACATCTCATGCAGTAAGTGTGTTGAGATTGGGGTCTGTGAGCTCCATGATGTGACAGGCTGGCAGCGGAGCTATAAGCTACACAAATGCACGGGTCTGTTTCATGTAAACTATGAATATAACGCAGATCTGAGCGCTGTATCTGCAGCTTGTTTGAAAGCTCGAGTCATTTCGCAGCGTTAGCTCCATGGACAGTTCAATTGCCTCTGCAACTTTGTCCCACGTGAGAGACTTTGTTTGCTTTATGATTTCGACTCTCACAAACACAAGTCTGCTCCAAAGACAGACTTGTTAGTTAAAATACAGCGCTGTCTCCTCTGCTGGTTACAGGCTCGCTTTGCATACCACAGATTCATGCCGTTTATTAAATATACAAATTAAGCGAATCACTAAGGCAAAAATAATAGTCAAAACTTATTTGCAATTACTCGATTTACTCGAGGAATAGTTTCAGCCCTAGTCAGGAGCATAGTTACCAGAGTAACAGTCAAAGCAAAAAAATGTTTAGCATAAAAAAAAATAGTAAGGTGGAGGGCTGAACTGCAACTTTCATGTAACGAATTTTCAATACAAGTATGTTTCTGTAAAATCTAGGCTGTTCAGTTTGTTTGGTTTCATCTTTCATTGTAATATTTATTTAGAACACAAGTGTCCAAAAACATATGGTATATAGACACTTGTTCTCAAAATGTGCCAGTTGCCTGATTAAAATAAGCATTTGGTCCCCGGGCCACAGTCCAGCCCAGACTTAGAATCTATCATTTTAAAAGCTGTTGTTGTGTTCTAGCCCAAGCAGCTGTTTTGGAACTCCGACTGCACTAAGCGCTGCCAGTGCATCGGGCGTAACCTGGTGCAGTGTGACCCGCGGCGGTGCAAGGCTGAGGAGGAGTGCGTTCTTCGCCACGGCGTCAGGGGCTGCTTCGCCAGGCGCTCCCAGCACTGCGTGGCCTCGGGCGGGGGCGTCTTCAGGACCTTCGACGGGGCTTCTCTCCGTCTGCCGGCCTCCTGCTCTTTTGTCCTGTCCACAAACTGCCGCAAGCTCCCAGACCTGTCCTTCCAGCTCATCGCCAACTTTGACAAATGGAGCACGCCCAACCTGACCACCATCTCACACGTGTACCTCTACATCAACGAGGAGAACATCCTGATCACTGGGAACACTATCAAGGTGAGGAGGTAGACCTGCGAGGGTTAGTGATGGGCAGAGATGGGAACTGATAAAATTTTATCAATATCAAAGGCATTGTCGATTCCTCTTACTGATTCCGAAAATAATTGTCTTGAGTGTGTAGTTCTATAGACTTGTTATTAACTAGTTTTGATTTGGACAAATATGTGGACACCTACAGGTTGTGGTTGTCGTTTTGTCATTCCTCAGTTGGAGTAATTTGCTGAAATGGAGAAAATTATGCTAGTTGTTAGCCTGACTATTGCCTGAGATCACTCATATGAAATGTGTAAAGTTGTTAGGACAGTTTCATAACATTTATTTTTGTTAAAGTTGAGCTTATTTTTAACTTAAATTTAATATATTTAAAAGTAAATAAATTATAAATACACCGTATCTTGTGTTGTTTTCAAGCTTCTGACCTGCACACATACAATTTTTGCTCATATTCAACATTGACTCAAATAGGGGAACGACAAGCACAGAGATTACACGTGACCCTGGCGCTGTTCGCAGATGATTGACAGCTCCGGGCTTGTCTCAAACACATAGGGGATCACGCAGACTTAGCTCTGGTTGAGGACGCATCTCATCATTATGATAAGAAAACGTTTAAGACACTTCATTAACAATGACCAATTTTAGCTTTGAAATAGAGACTTGAGGGGAGGTGAAAGCAAGTACTGCCATAACTAATGTGCAGTTGTTGTATAAGGCAGTAATATCTGGCCGGTTGTTCTCCGAAAAAAAAGTCTAGTGTAAACTCTGAACAAGCATCACCTCGCTAACAACTAGACAATATAAAGATATACAGTATATTGTATATCAGATATATTTTTTATATATTTTGCCATATTGTAGATATCAAGATGTTTTAATCCTGTGTAAATAAAGTCTATAAAATGATTAAAACACCAGCGGTCATAATTAAAAAGACAAAAATTCACAGATTTACATTTCTACTTTCTTATCAGCAAAAACAACATCAACACAATCCTGACAAAGCAAACCAAGGTGTTTAGGACTCATTCAGCTTCTGCAGAACAATAGAAATGGTTTTGTTGAATTTGCGGTACAACACGTGCCACAAAACACATTTACTATGACACACAAGCTTATCCAATTTACTGATACTGTGACTTGAGTGTAAAGTCCGCAAGGCAGGTAAGTACAACCGGTTTTCAGCTCCCATTCCCACCTATAAGTTTTGTTTGCTCTCTCCAAATCACCCATTTTGTTACAAACAAAACCTGACCAAAATAAAAGTGAGACAGCACGTTCTAACAGATTCCCTTTGCCTCAGGTGAACGGTACCCCAGTGTCCGTGCCCTTCCTGACGGGCCTGATGACCCGCCTGACCACCTCGGAGGGCTTCATCGTCATAGACACGCCCCAGGACATCCAGGTCCGCTACAACCGCTTCAACACCCTGAGCATCACCATGGGCCAGCGGCTGCAGAACAAGGTGTGTGGGCTCTGCGGGAACTTCAACGGAGACCCCAGCGACGACTACATCACCTCCAGAGGGAAACCAGCCACCACCGCCCTGGAGCTGGCCCAGAGCTGGAAGACCAACGGCATGCAGAACAGGTTCAGCACCCAACTGTAATGAAAGATTTTAAATTCTGTCCATACTGCGACTGCTTATGTAAACATCCTGTTCCATTCTTTGTTATGGGGCAGCAGCTGTAATTATGTTGTTTGTAGACAATATAGACACATGTACATTATATTTACCAGTGTGGAACAACTAGGAATATCTCGTTTCAACTTTCTATGTTGACATACCACCTAAGATAATTATTAACTTTGTTTTTTAGCACCACTAGCTCTAAACAAGGACTATTAGAGGTAAATTAGGGCAGAGATGACTTAAGCAATGGTTATAGAATTGTCCTTAAAACCCGTTTGGACCAAGTTTTCAAGCTCCTGGACATGTTAAAGGCAAAATGAAAGTGGTAACATTCTTACTGATAGTACAGTAATACTGTCAGTTTAGCATTTAAAGATACATTATAACATCTTTCACAAAACCAATATGCACCACCTCAAATTTTGCATCTATAGTGTCTGCGCAAGTCAGTTGTGTCAGATTTTTATCCCTTAACCTATTTGCAATGAGAAATGCTTGATAAATCTACAAACAAAAAATACAAAATTGGACAAAAAAGTCCAAAGCATGTTAATAGGACAAAAACAAATTTTAGTGAAGATTTTTTTTTAATTTTGAAAAAAACAAAATGTGTCATTCAGACCCTACAAACACCCGCTTTACTGCTCTGTATATTTACTAAAGAAAATTCAGAAATACATTAAAATCTTCTGTTTTCTTCTGTACAGAGCTTGTTTCACTTAATATTTAGTCAATCAGATATCTAAGACTACAGAGCCTCAGCCGTACTAATAGTTCAGCCAATCGTTTGTTCTAAAAGGGTTTAGTAATAGTTCTATATTAGACAAGTATCGGTAAGAGATGGTTTATTACCTGACTAGTTTCGACGGTCACTTCTGTCTTCGTCAGATTGATTGGTCAATATCAGACCACTGTAAACAGAATAACCACATAATGGACTGGGACAATGCATGGATTATTAATCAAGAAACCAACAAATACAAACGATGGATTAAAGAAGCTATAGTACCGTAATTTCTGGGCTATAAGCCGCTACTTTTTCACAAGCTTTGAACACTGCGGCTTATACAGCAATGCAGCAAAATTATAGATTCTCATTAACTTACTATTAACAAGTGCAGCCTATATACTGTATGTAATTTATCATTTTTATCACTTAAATCTTGTGGGTGCAGCTTATATTCAGGTGCGCTCAATAGGCAGTAATTACAGTAATCACAAAGTGAGGCCCACGCACTTTGAATCGAGACAAGGGAGCTTCCAACTCTCCTGTACGTGGAGCAGCCTTCTCCAGAGACCACCGAGCGGCAGGGCGTGGTCAGCCCGGTAGACCTTACGGGTCCACTGGGCTGACCACGCCTGGGAACAGCCGCTGATAAGACACGTCACCTAGGCCAGGGTTCCCAAACTTTTCAGCCCGGGACCCCCAGAATAACCATGCAACCAACTCGCGACCCCCACTGCAAAAATTCTATACTTTTGTATTGATTTAAGTTACAAAACCATTTAAATTAGGCTTAATTGTGCTTATTTTGACAGTGTATTGCTTCATATAACCCCCATTCTCAAAAAACTCATTAAATGCTAAGTCATAAATATAAAAAATACATTTGAAATCATCTCGCGACACCCCAGATTTGCCTCGCGACCTCCCGAGGGGTCCCGACCCCCCACTTTGGAACCACTGACCTAGGCAACGTGCGACGCCGCTGACGAAAACAGAAGTGACAGTCGAACTAGTCAGGTAATAAACCATCTCTTACCGATACTTGTCTGATATAGAAGAAAAAGCTTTCATCAATACTTAAAAAAGACATAATGAACATCCCTAATCTAGTTCCAGTTTTTTTTAGATGACTTTAGTCAGGCATTTTAGAGAAAATAAAATACACAAACCATCTTGCCACAGTTTGAGAAACAATGTCTTCAGTATTAGCAGTAGTGTGACAGCAGGTTTGTGTTACAGTTGTGATGAGATGCAGTACGTGGCCTTGGCTCAGTCCTGTGATAACACAGCAGTACTGGCCCTGCAGAGTGAGGACGCCTGTCAGAAACTCACCGTCTCAAAGGCTTCTTCCAGCCGTGCCACGGCTTCTCGACCCGCGCCCCTTCTACCAGTCCTGCTACCTGGACGGCTGCTATAACCACCGCAAGGCACAGGTGTGTGGCTCCCTGGCTGCGTACGCGAGGCCTGTCGGGCCCTGGGGACACTGTCCACACGCTGGATCACCCAGGAGAACTGCTGTAAGGGCCACTCGCTACTAACACCCTCTTATTTACACCAGCTCTAGGCGAGGTCAGTGATGGACTTTTACTGTTGGCCTGCTGTGTGCTCTTTAGCAGAAGAGACGGTTAACCTGAGCCCTGTACTATGAACGTTGACTAACCCAGACTTGAGCCTCTCTGGATAAACTGTCCTACAAAACGAGTTCACAACTCTATCTGTTAACTCTGGATTTTCTCAATGAAGCCGTGCACGTTCACACAGCAGAGGCGGGGTTAACGCAAACTGACCAATCAAAAACAACCAAGCTGCGGCCTTCAAGCGAGAGCAAACGTCATGAAGGGAAATATACGACGAGTATTAAAATCTAAAATCTAAGCGAAGGAACGCGCTGCAGCTTCAAGTGAAGTCTGCGCTTTAGTGACCAATAACTGAGACAGAAGTTACGCTGCAAAGTTCATTTAAATGTCATGCGTGTATATAACAGCCCAAATGTGCTTGCCTGGAGAATCCAGCCTCACCGCTGTACCAGCGGATGAGTCTGGTCGCCCCTCGAGTCAACTGGATTTCTAGGCGGAACAAAGCTAACCTAACAGACAGCGAGGAACCAATCAGAGAAGAGCATAAAGGCTTCTAGTGCCGTAAGCTTTTGGGATTTCTCTCGCGCAGTCACCGAGCCGTAAGGCGGTCCCCTTACCTGCTCGAGCCGACTGCACTGCCTTGACCATCTTGAACACAACTATGACGCGATGTCTTTTTGTAATTTAAAACGGCATTTACCGGTGAATGGAACAAACTCTCGGTTTTCCCGTGCGCCAGTTGTTATCCTTCCGCCACGCTGCCTAGATCCATGCGCGCTGCGCACAGCAGGGACCTTGTTAGCAAAAACCACGTGACTGAAATAATCGATTTTCATTGCACGGTACGATCTGGATTTCGAAAGAAAAGCCCTTGGAGGGGAGGGCGACCAGACTGACATTTCTCTGTGTAAAAAATACAGAGAAATGTCATTCTGGATCCCAGGCAACAAATGTGCAGACATCACAAACATTTAATAGATGATCGCTTATGACCTGTGCCTTTAGTTCAGACAAACTGATGCGTAAGATCCACAGCCAAATGTGCACAAAGTGCAGTCATTCATTATTTCTTTAGCGTTTAATAATCATCGCACAGATTAATCAGGATTATTCAGTCTAGTTACTGTTACTTATAATATCGCATGGCTCCTCTTTATAACAGGTTACGTGTGCATCACATTGATATAAAAGAAGACGCCGTGACTTTCACATTTCCTCATTCTCTGCTGCTCTCTCTCCTCTCTCTTCACAAATGCCTAAATTCTCGTCTCTGATTGCCAGCACCTTGTCTTTTTAACTTATTCGGGAACTTATCCTGGTCCAGAGCAGGTTATGAGTTTGCCTCATGTTGCCAAAGAAATCTACCTCAATAAAAGTGATCCAGTTTGTAGGACCGCCAGACCAGTTTAACCAAAAGTTACCCCTAAACCCCAAATCTAGCTTCGTAGTACAGAGCCCTGTACTACGAAGCTAGATTTGGGGTTTAGCGAGGTAAGTTCTGGTTAAACCTGGTCTGGCGGTCCTACAAAACTGGATCACGTCCTATCGAGGCAGATCTCTATAGCAACATCTCTATAGCAAGTAACTGAAGAATCCCATTCAATGTGTGAGGATTAATAAACTCTTTCATTGTCAAGAAATAATGAACGACTGCACTTTTGCAGATTTGGCTGTGGATTTTTACGCATCACTTTGACTCAGATAAAGGACACAGCTCATTCAACTAAACGGTCGATCTATTAAATGTTTGTGATGTTTGCACATTTGTGTTTTAGTCTGTTGTATCGATGCATGACGTTTAAATGAACTCTGCAGCGTAACTTCTGTGTCTTGATTGGTCACTTAAGCGCAGACTTCATTTGAAGTGCAGCGCGTTCCTTCGCTTAGATTTTAACACTGGTATATTTCGCTTAATGATTGACGTTTCCTCACGTTTGAAGTCCGCAACTCGGTTGTCTGATTGGTCAGTTTGCGTTAACCCCGCCTCTGCTCTGTGAACGCGCACAGCTTCATTGAGAAAATCCAGGGTTAACAGATCCAGTTGTGAACTCGTTTCGTAGGACAGTTTATCCAGAGAGGCTCATATCTGGGTTAGTCAACTCGGGTTAGAGAAACTTATCCAGGATAAGTTCAGCGACGTTAGTAGTACAGGCCTCAGGCTCTGGCTGTGTCTTTAGCAGAAGAGACAGTTAACCTGGGCTGTGGGCGTGTCTTTAGCAGAGGGACAGCTAACCAGGGCTGTGTCTTTAGCAGAGGGACAGCTAACCAGGCTGTGTCTTTAGCAGAGGAGACAGCTAACCTGGGCTGTGTCTTTAGCAGAGGAGACAGCTAACCTGGCTGTGTCTTTAGCAGAGGAGACAGCTAACCTGGCTGTGTCTTTAGCAGAGGACAGCTAACCTGAGCTGTGTCTTTAGCAGAGGGACAGCTAACCTGGCTGTGTCTTTAGCAGAGGAGACAGCTAACCTGGCTGTGGCGTGTCTTTAGCAGAGGACAGCTAACCTAGGCTGTGGCGCGTCTTTAGCAGGGGACAGCAACCTGGGCTGTGGGCGTGTCTTTAGCAGAGGGACAGCTAACCTGGGCTGTGGCGTGTTCTTTAGCAGAGGGACAGCTAACCTAGGCTGTGGGCGTGTCTTAGCAGAGGGACAGCTACCTGGGCTGTGGGCGTGTCTTTAGCAGAGGGACAGCTAACCTGGGCTGGGCGTGTCTTTAGCAGAGGGACCGCTAACCTGGCTATGGGCGTGTCTTTAGCAGAGGGACAGCTAACCTGGGCTGTGGGTGTCTTTAGCAGAGGGGACAGCAACCTGGCTGTGGCGTGTCTTTAGCAGAGGGACAGCTAACCTGGGCTGTGGGCGTGTCTTTAGCAGAGGGACAGCAACCTGGGCTTGGGCGTTCTTTAGCAGAGGGACAGCTAACCTGGGCTGTGGGCGTCTTTAGCAGAGGGGACAGCTAACCTGGGCTGTGGGCGTGTCTTTAGCAGAGGGACAGCTAACCTGGGCTGTGGCGGTCTTAGCAGAGGGACAGCTAACCTGGGCTGTGGGCGTGTCTTAGCAGAGACAGCTAACCTGGCTGTGGGCGTGTCTTTAGCAGAGGGACAGCTAACCTGGAGCAGAATGGATCTATGACCCGTGTGCTGGAGAGAGCTGCACAAACTTTACATGTGAGCTGGAGAACGGAGGAGACCTGTTGGATGTCCAGAGCTGCCACCTCTACTGGGAGTAAGACTACTTCTACTTCTTTGCTAGAATAAAGTGGCAATATCTTTAGAAATTTAACAGCTAACAATATATAGGAAATGTTTTATGTTACCACAGTATAAGCACATGCAGTCACTAAACACAAATAAATTGAAGTCCAATTTGGCTTTGATTGATTTTCCCTGTTGTCAGAAATATGTTTCAAAATTTTCCATGACAGGAGTTTTATAGCACAGGTACATATTGACCTTTTCCTTGTGTGTCAGTGAGGACGACATCATCCAGGCCGAGGTGACCTGTAAGCACGCTCAGATGGAAGTATCCATCTCCAAGTGTAAGCTCTTCCAGCTGGGCTTTGAGCGTGAGGACGTCAGGGTCAATGACCAGCACTGCGCCGGCATCGAGGGAGAGACTTTATCTCCTTCCACATCAACAACACCAAAGGCCACTGCGGATCTATCGTACAGGTGAGACTGATAACCCACAGTAGGGCTGTAATTGGATCGATTGTGGACTATCACATTCAAAAAGCACATTGTAATAATTGACTATTTGACATGACTGGATTGCGATCTCTTGATCTTTTGATTGTGTCTGGCTCTAGGACACAACAAAAAGAATGAGGGAGACCATGAAGTTTTTAAGCCCGCGTTTATTTAAACAATAATCTCGTCAGTAGTGTTTCTGGTGTAAGTGTAGTGTGGTGCATGAGTGCATGTATGTTCGAATGAAAGTCAGTAAGATAATGCTTGATGCATAAAAGAAAAACAAAAGTAAAATGGTTGTGCTGGAGCGAGCGAGAGTGGAGAGAGCTGAAGCAATCATTATACCCGCCCATCACTTGTGGGCGCAGACACGGCAGGTGGAGCAGCAGCACCTGGGCAAAGAGGAGAGCGGCAGAGAAGGCAATAGCACAATCCCAAGTCTGGGCCGTAACATGAATAATTGCCAGCCCTATCCCACACTTGCACCATTCTGTAGTGTGAAAGTTTGAAACCAACGGGATTTTGATCTGATGATGAATCTGTAACCTCTTAAACTCATAAAATCATAAAAGTTTGGACATTGAATCCATTTTCATTTTAGGCACATAATCAAGATAAAGCAGGCAAACTTTATAGGTTATTTTTGAGCCTTTCAGTAATATTAGAAAAGATTTTATTGCCATTGTCAGTGAACAAACTAGGAACATGCTACGATGCTAATGTGCAACATATAACACAAAAAATACAAAGAATAAAAAATGTAAAGAAGAAAAAATATCAACTATGATAAAAATATTAAGGGCATGAAAAAAATAGCAAAAAATATTTATAATATAAAAAAAAACGCAAAACAGCATGGATTCCGGGAAGAAGTCGAAAAATAAAGTAGAAACGAGAACGAAAATATTACACAACCTCCATTAATAGTCCTGTTAGTCCTATTTGGCCGTCCAGTTTAAGTCCTGTGTTATGTCCTCCTTNAATATCAAAGGCATTGTCGATTCCTCTTACTGATTCCGAAAATAATTTGTCTTGAGTGTGTAGTTCTATAGACTTGTTATTAACTAGTTTTTGATTTGGACAAATATGTGGACACCTACAGGTTGTGGTTGTCGCTTTGTCATTCCTCAGTTGGAGTAATTTGCTGAAATGGAGAAAATTATGCTAGTTGTTAGCCTGACTATTGCCTGAGATCACTCATATGAAATGTGTAAAGTTTGTTAGGACAGTTTCATAACATTTATTTTGTTAAAGTTGAGCTTATTTTTAACTTAAATTTAATATATTTAAAAGTAAATAAATTATAAATACACCGTATCTTGTGTTGTTTTCAAGCTTCTGACCTGCACACATACAATTTTTGCTCATATTCAACATTGACTCAAATAGGGGAACGACAAGCACAGAGATTACACGTGACCCTGGCGCTGTTCGCAGATGATTGACAGCTCCGGGCTTGTCTCAAACACATAGGGATCACGCAGACTTAGCTCTGGTTGAGGACGCATCTCATCATTATGATAAGAAAACGTTTAAGACACTTCATTAACAATGACCAATTTTAGCTTTGAAATAGAGACTTGAGGGGAGGTGAAAGCAAGTACTGCCATAACTAATGTGCAGTTGTTTGTATAAGGCAGTAATATCTGGCCGGTTGTTCTCCGAAAAAAAGTCTAGTGTAAACTCTGAACAAGCATCACCTCGCTAACAACTAGACAATATAAAGATATACAGTATATTGTATATCAGGATATATTTTTATATATTTTGCCATATTGTAGATATCAAGATGTTTTAATCCTGTGTAATAAAGTCTATAAAATGATTAAAACACCAGCGGTCATAATTAAAAAGACAAAAATTCACAGATTTACATTTCTACTTTCTTATCAGCAAAAACAACATCAACACAAGTCCTGACAAAGCAAACCAAGGTGTTTAGGACTCATTCAGCTTCTGCAGAACAATAGAAATGGTTTTGTTGAATTTGCGGTACAACACGTGCCACAAAAACACATTTACTATGACACACAAGCTTATCCAATTTTACTGATACTGTGACTTGAGTGTAAAGTCCGCAAGGCAGGTAAGTACAACCGGTTTTCAGCTCCCATTCCCACCTATAAGTTTTGTTTGCTCTCTCCAAATCACCCATTTTGTTACAAACAAAACCTGACCAAAATAAAAGTGAGACAGCACGTTCTAACAGATTCCCTTTGCCTCAGGTGAACGGTACCCCAGTGTCCGTGCCCTTCCTGACGGGCCTGATGACCCGCCTGACCACCTCGGAGGGCTTCATCGTCATAGACACGCCCCAGGACATCCAGGTCCGCTACAACCGCTTCAACACCCTGAGCATCACCATGGGCCAGCGGCTGCAGAACAAGGTGTGTGGGCTCTGCGGGAACTTCAACGGAGACCCCAGCGACGACTACATCACCTCCAGAGGGAAACCAGCCACCACCGCCCTGGAGCTGGCCCAGAGCTGGAAGACCAACGGCATGCAGAACAGGTTCAGCACCCAACTGTAATGAAAGATTTTAAATTCTGTCCATACTGCGACTGCTTATGTAAACATCCTGTTCCATTCTTTGTTATGGGGCAGCAGCTGTAATTATGTTGTTTGTAGACAATATAGACACATGTACATTATATTTACCAGTGTGGAACAACTAGGAATATCTCGTTTCAACTTTCTATGTTGACATACCACCTAAGATAATTATAACTTGTTTTTAGCACCACTAGCTCTAAACAAGGACTATTAGAGGTAAATTAGGGCAGAGATGACTTAAGCAATGGTTATAGAATTGTCCTTAAAACCCGTTTGGACCAAGTTTTCAAGCTCCTGGACATGTTAAAGGCAAAATGAAAGTGGTAACATTCTTACTGATAGTACAGTAATACTGTCAGTTTAGCATTTAAAGATACATTATAACATCTTTCACAAAACCAATATGCACCACCTCAAATTTTGCATCTATAGTGTCTGCGCAAGTCAGTTGTGTCAGATTTTTTATCCCTTAACCTATTTTGCAAGTGAGAAATGCTTGATAAATCTACAAACAAAAAATACAAAATTGGACAAAAAAGTCCAAAGCATGTTAATAGGACAAAAACAAATTTTAGTGAAGATTTTTTTTTAATTTTGAAAAAAACAAAATGTGTCATTCAGACCCTACAAACACCGCTTTACTGCTCTGTATATTTACTAAAGAAAATTCAGAAATAAAATCTTCTGTTTTCTTCTGTACAGAGCTTGTTGTCACTTAATATTTAGTCAATCAGATATCTAAGACTACAGAGCCTCAGCCGTACTAATAGTTCAGCCAATCGTTTGTTCTAAAAGGGTTTAGTAATAGTTCTATATTAGACAAGTATCGGTAAGAGATGGTTTATTACCTGACTAGTTTCGACGGTCACTTCTGTCTTCGTCAGATTGATTGGTCAATATCAGACCACTGTAAACAGAATAACCACATAATGGACTGGGACAATGCATGGATTATTAATCAAGAAACCAACAAATACAAACGATGGATTAAGAAGCTATAGTACCGTAATTTCTGGGCTATAAGCCGCTACTTTTTCACAAGCTTTGAACACTGCGGCTTATACAGCAATGCAGCAAAATTATAGATTCTCATTAACTTACTATTAACAAGTGCAGCCTATATACTGTATGTAATTTATCATTTTTATCACTTAAATCTTGTGGGTGCAGCTTATATTCAGGTGCGCTCAATAGTGCATAATTACAGTAATCACAAAGTGAGGCCCACGCACTTTGAATCGAGACAAGGGAGCTTTCCAACTCTCCTGTACGTGGAGCAGCCTTCTCCAGAGACCACCGAGCGGCAGGGCGTGGTCAGCCCGGTAGACCTTACGGGTCCACTGGGCTGACCACGCCTGGGAACAGCCGCTGATAAGACACGTCACCTAGGCCAGGGGTTCCCAAACTTTTCAGCCCGGGACCCCCAGAATAACCATGCAACCAACTCGCGACCCCCACTGCAAAAATTCTATACTTTTGTATTGATTTTAAGTTACAAAACCATTTAAATTAGGCTTAATTGTGCTTATTTTGACAGTGTATTGCTTCATATAACCCCCATTTCTCAAAAAACTCATTAAATGCTAAGTCATAAATATAAAAAATACATTTGAAATCATCTCGCGACACCCAGATTTTGCCTCGCGACCTCCCGAGGGGTCCCGACCCCCACTTTGGGAACCACTGACCTAGGCAACGTGCGACGCCGCTGACGAAAACAGAAGTGACAGTCGAACTAGTCAGGTAATAAACCATCTCTTACCGATACTTGTCTGATATAGAAGAAAAAGCTTTCATCAATACTTAAAAAAGACATAATGAACATCCCTAATCTAGTTCCAGTTTGATTTTTAGATGACTTTAGTCAGGCATTTTAGAGAAAATAAAATACACAAACCATCTTGCCACAGTTTGAGAAACAATGGTCTTCAGTATTAGCAGTAGTGTGACAGCAGGTTTGTGTTACAGTTGTGATGAGATGCAGTACGTGGCCTTGGCTCAGTCCTGTGATAACACAGCAGTACTGGCCCTGCAGAGTGAGGACGCCTGTCAGAAACTCACCGCTCTCAAAGGCTTCTTCCAGCCGTGCCACGCTTCTCGACGACCGCGCCCCTTCTACCAGTCCTGCTACCTGGACGGCTGCTATAACCACCGCAAGGCACAGGTGTGTGGCTCCCTGGCTGCGTACGCCGAGGCCTGTCGGGCCCTGGGGACACTGTCCACACGCTGGATCACCCAGGAGAACTGCTGTAAGGGCCACTCGCTACTAACACCTCTTATTTACACCAGCTCTAGGCGAGGTCAGTGATGGACTTTTACTGTTGGCCTGCTGTGTGCTCTTTAGCAGAAGAGACGGTTAACCTGAGCCCTGTACTATGAACGTTGACTAACCAGACTTGAGCCTCTCTGGATAAACTGTCCTACAAAAACGAGTTCACAACTCTATCTGTTAACTCTGGATTTTCTCAATGAAGCGTGCACGTTCACACAGCAGAGGCGGGGTTAACGCAAACTGACCAATCAAAACAACCAAGCTGCGGCCTTCAAGCGAGAGCAAACGTCATGAAGGGAAATATACGACGAGTATTAAAATCTAAAATCTAAGCGAAGGAACGCGCTGCAGCTTCAAGTGAAGTCTGCGCTTTAGTGACCAATAACTGAGACAGAAGTTACGCTGCAAAGTTCATTTAAATGTCATGGTGTATATAACAGCCCAAATGTGCTTGCCTGGAGAATCCAGCCTCACCGCTGTACCAGCGGATGAGTCTGGTCGCCCCTCGAGTCAACTGGATTTCTAGGGCGGAACAAAGCTAACCTAACAGACAGCGGAGGGAACCAATCAGAGAAGAGCATAAAGGCTTCTAGTGCCGTAAGCTTTTGGGATTTCTCTCGCGCAGTCACCGAGCCGGTAAGGGCGGTCCCTTACCTGCTCGAGCCGACTGCACTGCCTTGACCATCTTGAACACAACTATGGACGCGATGTCTTTTTGGTAATTTAAAACGGCATTTACCGGTGAATGGAACAAACTCTCGGTTTTCCCGTGCGCCATGTGGTTTATCCTTCCGCCACGCTGCCTAGATCCATGCGCGCTGCGCACAGCAGGACCTTGTTAGCAAAAACCACGTGACTGAAATAATCGATTTTCATTGCACGGTACGATCTGGATTTCGAAAGAAAAGCCCTTGGAGGGGAGGGCGACCAGACTGGACATTTTCTCTGTGTAAAAATACAGAGAAATTCATTCGGGATCCCAGGCAACAAATGTGCAGACATCACAACATTTAATAGAATGATCGCTTATGACCTGTGCCTTTAGTTCAGACAAACTGATGCGTAAAGATCCACAGCCAAATGTGCACAAAGTGCAGTCATTCATTATTTCTTTAGCGTTTAATAATCATCGCACAGATTAATCAGGATTATTCAGTCTAGTTACTGTTACTTATAATATCGCATGGCTCCTCTTTATAAACAGGTTACGTGTGCATCACATTGATATAAAGAAGACGCCGTGACTTTCACATTTCCTCATTCTCTCTGGCTGCTCTCTCTCCTCTCTCTTCACAAATGCCTAAATTCTCGTCTCTGATTGGCCAGCACCTTGTCTTTTTAACTATTCGGGAACTTATCCTGGTCCAGAGCAGGTTATGAGTTTGCCTCATGTTGCCAAAGAAATCTACCTCAATAAAAGTGATCCAGTTTTGTAGGACCGCCAGACCAGGTTTAACCCAAAAGTTACCGTCCCGCTAAACCCCAAATCTAGCTTCGTAGTACAGAGCCCTGTACTACGAAGCTAGATTTGGGGTTAGCGAGGTAAGATTCTGGGTTAAACCTGGTCTGGCGGTCCTACAAAACTGGGATCACGTCCTATCGAGGCAGATCTCTATAGCAACATCTCTATAGCAAGTAACTGAAGAATCCCATTCAATGTGTGTGAGGATTAATAAACTCTTTCATTGTCAAGAATAAATGAACGACTGCACTTTTTGCAGATTTGGCTGTGGATTTTTACGCATCACTTTGACTCAGATAAAGGACACAGCTCATTCAACTAAACGGTCGATCTATAAATGTTTGTGATGTTTGCACATTTGTGTTTTAGTCTGTTGTATCGATGCATGACGTTTAAATGAACTCTGCAGCGTAACTTCTGTTCTGTGATTGGTCACTTAAGCGCAGACTTCATTTGAAGTGCAGCGCGTTTCCTTCGCTTAGATTTTAACACTGGTATATTTCGCTTAATGATTGACGTTTCCTCACGTTTGAAGTCCGCAACTCGGTTGTCTGATTGGTCAGTTTGCGTTAACCCCGCTCTCTGCTCTGTGAACGCGCACAGCTTCATTGAGAAAATCAGGGTTAACAGATCCAGTTGTGAATCGGTCGTAGGACAGTTTATCCAGAGAGGCTCATATCTGGGTTAGTCAACTCGGGTTAGAGAAACTTATCCAGGATAATTCAGCGACGTTAGTAGTACAGGCCTCAGGCTCTGGGCTGTGTCTTTAGCAGAAGAGACAGTTAACCTGGGCTGTGGGCGTGTCTTTAGCAGAGGGACAGCTAACCAAAGCAGAACCATTGTCACAGTGGGCTGTGTCTTTAGGACAGTTTATCCAGAGAGGAGGAGACAGCATACTGGGCTGTGTCTTTAGCAGAGGAGACAGCTAACCTGGCTGTGTCTTTAGCAGAGACGACCTAGGCTAAGCAGAGGACAGCTAACCTGGGCTGTGTGTCTTTAGCAGAGGGACAGACCTAATGGTTTAGCCTAGGCTCTGGTGTGGCGTGTCCTTTAGCAGAGGGGACAGCTAACCTAGGCTGGCGTGTCTTTAGCAGAGGGACAGCAACCTGGGCTGTGGGCGTGTCTTTTAGCAGAGGTGTCTTTAGCAGAGCTAACCTGGGCTACGTGTCTTTAGCAGAGGGGACAGGGCTGTGTGTCTTTAGCAGAGGGGGTGTCTTTAGAGGGGAGGCTAACACTGGGCTGTGGCGTGTCTTTAGCAGAGGGACAGCAACCTGCTGTGGGCGTGTCTTTAGCAGAGGGACAGCTAACCTGGGCTGGGGCGTGTCTTTAGCAGAGGGGACAGCTAACCTGGGCTGTGGGGTGTCTTAGCAGAGGGACAGCTAACCTGGCTGTGGGCGTGTCTTTAGCAGAGGGACAGCTAACTGGCTGTGGCGTGTCTTTAGCAGGGGACAGCTAACCTGGGCTGTGGGCGTGTCTTTAGCAGAGGGGACAGACACCTGGGCTGTGTGGGCGTGTCTTAGCAGAGGGGACAGCTAACCTGGGCTGTGGGCGTGTCTTTAGCAGAATGATCTATGACCCGTGTGCTGGAGGAGAAGCTGCACAAACTTTACATGGAGCTGGAGAACGAGAGACCTGTGTGGATGTCCAGAGCTGCCTACCTCTACTGGGAGTAAGACTACTTCTACTTCTTTGCTAGAATAAAGTGGCAATATCTTTAGAAATTTAACAGCTATACAATATATAGGAAATGTTTTTATGTTACCACAGTATAAGCACATGCAGTCACTAAACACAAAATAAATTGAAGTCCAATTTGGCTTTGATTGATTTTCCCTGTTGTCAGAAATATGTTTCAAAATTTTCCATGACAGGAGTTTTATAGCACAGGTACATATTGACCTTTCCTTGTGTGTCAGGTGAGGACGACATCATCCAGGCCGAGGTGACCTGTAAGCACGCTCAGATGGAAGTATCCATCTCCAAGTGTAAGCTCTTCCAGCTGGGCTTTGAGCGTGAGGACGTCAGGGTCAATGACCAGCACTGCGCCGGCATCGAGGGAAGGACTTTATCTCCTTCCACATCAACAACACCAAAGGCCACTGCGGATCTATCGTACAGGTGAGACTGATAACCCACAGTAGGGCTGGTAATTGGATCGATTGTGGGACTATCACATTCAAAAAGCACATTGTAATAATTGACTATTTGACATGACTGGATTGCGATCTCTTGATCTTTTGATTGTTGTGTCTGGCTCTAGGACACAACAAAAAGAATGAGGGAGACCATGAAGTTTTTAAGCCCGCGTTTATTTAAACAATAATCTCGTCAGTAGTGTTTCTGGTGTAAGTGTAGTGTGGTGCATGAGTGCATGTATGTTCGAATGAAAGTCAGTAAGATAATGCTTGGATGCATAAAAGAAAAACAAAAGTAAAATGGTGTGGCTGCTGGAGCGAGCGGAGAGTGGAAGGAGAGCTGAAGCAATCATTTATACCCGCCCATCACTTGTGGGCGCAGACACGGGCAGGTGGAGCAGCAGCACCTGGGCAAAGAGGAGAGCGGCAGAGAAGGCCAATAGCACAATCCCAAGTCTGGGGCCGTAACATGAATAATTGGCCAGCCCTATCCCACACTGCACCATTCTGTAGTGTGAAAGTTTGAAACCAACGGGATTTTGATCTTATGATGAATCTGTAACCTCTTAAACTCATAAAATCATAAAAGTTTGGACATTGAATCCATTTTCATTTTAGGCACAAAGTCAAGATAAAGCAGGCAAACTTATAGGTTATTTTTGAGCCTTTCAGTAATATTAGAAAAGATTTTATTGCCATTGTCAGTGAACAAACTAGGAACATGCTACGATGCTAATGTGCAACATATAACACAAAAAATACAAAGAATAAAAAATGTAAAGAAGAAAAAATATCAACTATGATAAAAATATTTAAGGGCATGAAAAAAATAAGTCAATAAATATTGTAGTAATATAAAAAAAAAGGCAAAACAGCTTGTTATTGGGATTTCGGCGGGGGAAGAAGTGAAAAGTTATTGGAAGTGGGAGAAACGGAGAAGGAGAAACTGGTTTGCACAACGCGGTGGCACAGCGGTTAGCGCTCTGACCTCATAGCAAGAATGTCCTGGATTAACTTCATGGTGGCCCGAGAACTGTCTATGTGGTGTTTGTATTGTACATGTTTTAGTGATACGTTTCCCCTATCACTAAAAACATCTACAATAAGGCTATACCTGGCTTCCCGCTGCCCTAGATCTACGGAAAAAAATGTCTACAAAGTTACAGCATCTCTATACCATAGTGCTTAATGTAATTGTACATTATTTAAAAAACAAATCAAATCAAAAGCCCTATGTTTCTAAATCTACCTGTTTGTTGTCCATCCTGTCAGTCCAACGGCACTCACATCATGTACAAGAACACAGTGTGGATCGAGAGCGTCAACAACACAGGAACGTCATCACCAGAGACAAGACCATCAACGTGGAGTTCTCTTGCGCCTACGAACTGGACCTGAAGATCTCCCTGGAGACTGTGCTCAAGCCCATGCTCAGGTACTCTATACTACACAGATACAAGGGTACATTTTATGTGTCCAGAATTGAACTTCAATGTATTAGTTACATTGGAGAAGATACTCTAGTTTTTGTGTATAACAGGATTACACTGTCCCATAAAAATCTGTAGATGAAGAATTTTTAAGACCCATTGTGTTATTTCCACATATTTATTATTTAACTATAAGATCAATAATTTACATGAAATTCATTTAAACACAAAACTGCCAAATCCGTTTAGAAATGGCAACAAGTCCATTGACTTTCTATAAAAAATTGCAGAACTAATAAGCCCCGCCTCTTCATTGTAAAATGTGGTCAAAGTACAGACAAAACATTTTGTTGTTGTTACACAGTGCACCTTTAAATCAGCGGTCCCCTTTTTTCTTTTAACGGCCGGTACAGTCACACATTTCTTTTCCAGGGACCAGTAGAGGTTGGGTAGCGCCGATAACAACAATGTAAAATGCAAAAAAAAATTAATTATTGTGTACATTTTTTAACTCACTTATTGCTTGAATTTGCTGTTTATTGGAATAAGTGGCATTATATTGACATAGTAAAGCACAAGGAAGTAGTGATAGACTATAAAATAGCAGTAAAATAAATATTTAAAAAATCCTCTGAGGCCCAGTAACAGATGGTCCGCGGACCAGTTTTGGCCCCCAGACCCCTGCTTTAAACGATTCACAAAATTAGCAAATACTGACTTTGTTGCTTTCATTCTTGGTGAAGATGTTGTTCCAAACACTCAAAAATGGCAAAAAGAAGAACAAAAAATATATACAGTATGTTGATACTGGTGGGGGAAGCTCTACTTCTGAAGTTACTTAGTTCTGCTTTAAAATCAGCACGCCCAACTAACAGATCACAAACCGACAGAGCGATACATTTATCTGGGGTAGAAAAAATTTTGTAATGTATTTATGTAAATATAAAGACCACTTTTAGCTTAATTGTTTAAATATCATTTTTATGCTTGAGGACAAACTGAAATAGCCAAACAACGGCAGTTTTTTTGTTTGTTATCGGTCTGACACCAATATCGGAAAAAACAAACACATAAATAAGTATCGGCCTATTCTGATACCGATATATCGCCCATCCCTATTTTTGATACCATTATTTTTATAGCTGACAAGTCACAGTTAGTCTTGATTGTGTATAAAACATTACAGAGACATAGTTTGGTTTCTCGAAGTTAATCTTTCAAATATTTTTTGTATATTTATTTTTCATTCATTTAGAGTTTTACAAAAATATTGACATGACAAAACTGAGACAATTTGAAAGTAAGAGAGAATTTGAAAGTAAGAGAGTCCTTATTCTGAAGAACACCAGAATGACTCCTGCCTTCCAAAAGAACGTTAACTGTACTGAACTTTTTTCCACAGTGTGATCAACCTGACGCTGCCCCACTCAGGAGGGAAACTTCATCACCAAAATGGCCCTGTACAAGAACGGCTCGTACAGACACCCTTACCGCGAGGGCGAGGTGGTTTTGAGCACGCGGGACGTCCTGTACGTGGGGGTGTTTGTGGAGGGAGCAGACGAGAACCAGCTCATCCTCATAGTCAACATGTGCTGGGCCACTCCCTCACGCTTCAGCGGAGACAGACTGCGCTACATCATCATCGAGAGAGGGTACGTGCAACCAACGCTCTCACATGTGCACCTGATCAAGCACCAAGTCATCTTTATCACCTCTACTACTGTCGCTCTGTAGCAGACACAGGTCATTAAGTTAAAGAGCAGGGCTGAGCAAAGTCTGATTTCAGACATAAGACTGCTATTTTTGATGAACAATATTTAGGATCACAACCAACAGAAAATTGAATCAACTGGTTTTAACAAGCAGGTTAATTGAAAGTCGTACCAAATGGGACCGCGTTTAAAAACCACGTAATCATAAGATTCAGAGTTGTGATGTGGATTGTTATGGAAAACTTTATTATCCACAAGGAGGGATGTTTCTTGAGCAGAAAACAGGGATAGACTGGATGAAAAGAAGAAGACCAGACCTAACTGACAAGGACCAAAAACTTTCAATTATGCCTAATTGTACTACTAAAACTAAAAATTGTACTATTACTAAAAAAAACATACTTTTGAACTCTGATTACTTCTCTAAGAATTTTGAACAAAAAACAAGAGGTTAATTTTGTTGGACAGTTTCTCTATCCTCCACGTAAAATATCAATGGGATTAAAATGTGGCTATTGTGGTCCCAGAGCAAATCTGGTGGGAGGCATGGAAATCCCAAAATCATACAACTAATACACCCATTTGGGGGGGGGGGTGTTTTCTTGACACCATCTGGCAAATGAGTTTCTGTGTTAGCGGGGATGTGGATCAAATGTAGACAAATGTAATTGAATACTGTATATGCACTCTGTATTTATTACTCAATTTGAGTAGTCCTTCTTCACTCTTTTTTGAAAGACTTTCTTACTAATTGAAAAAAGCAATTACAGAATCTTGGTACAAAAAAGAGGCCCCCAACTTTGACTTGAGACTTGACTTGGACCTGTCTCTCTTTGACTTAGGACTTGACTTGGACTTGTCTCTCTTAGACTTGGACTTGTCTCTTTTCGACTTGGGACTTGTTTCTAGTCTCTAACTTAAGTTCAAATACAACAAAAGACATGCATATTGAATGCTGTCCTCTGTTGTGTCTGTGCAGATGTCCAAACACAAAGGACAGCACCATCGGCATGGCGGAGAACGGCGTGGGCCTGACCTGCCGCTTCCACGTGACCGTCTTTAAATTCATCGGAGACTACGACGAGGTCCACCTACACTGTGATGTCACACTGTGCGACTCCGACACCCAACGCCTGCAAAGTGGTATGCACCTCATTTCAAGTCACTATTTTAATGATGTAAAAGTTAAATTAAAATAGGACAAGTATAAAAACAGCCTTTTTTAAATGCCACGGTGACTTGACAGTTCATCTCTGTTCCACTACTCGGGGTTCTCCATATTGCACTTAGAAGAAGAAGAGAAAGATTCTTTTGTATCAAGCAATTACATAAAGGTGTAGTTAATTTTCACCACTGCAAACATTTAGGTTTTAAATCTAGCAACTTCTTCTTCATCTTCTAAACCCTTTGACACATGGTTAATATCGACATGTATTCATTTTTAGAGAGGATCACCCAAGCAAAGCCAATCAAAGAGCTGCATTCGGCTTCTGATGAGAATTAAAATTCTTTATTTTTCGTTTCAAACAGTGCAGAATGGTCTCACTTTTCAAAGTGCAGAATTTACCATATACTTTCAGTGGAAATACAAAGTTACTAACCTGTCCAGCCAGAGGGATTATCTCGCGATATTTGTGAATTACTCGAGATAAACCATCTGGTCTTCCAGCAGCCCGATTGGTTTGGAGTCCAAACAGCGTTGTTTTGGCCCAATCACATCACAGCAGGGGGTTGGATAAAGGTGAGGTAGCTGACTTTTACACTGCAAACATGATTTAGGTTTTAAACTTGACGACTTCCTCTCATAAATCCTTCGACATGTGGTTAATATCGACATGTATTTAATATTTAGTTAGAATTATAACTTAAAAAACACTTCTTACAAATAGCAAAGTGAAACCGGACAGGACCCCTCAAGCTCAGCCAATCAGGGAGTGCTGTATTAACCATATATTTTTCAGTGGAAAGCACAGTTTATTCATTTATTCCTATAAAAATGTAGTTTACCCCAACTTTACATTAAAGTCAGCCGCACACCCAATCAGCTTGATGTATTTCATTAAACAGCCCACCTTTTCCCAAACACTTCAGCGAGTAAGTTCCAGATGGATATTGTGGAAGGTTTATAATTTAATGACTTGCAACTCAGTAGTGTGCATATCTATAGTAGTATATATTCAAAAGAAGATTTTTATTTTATTTATTTATTTTGTTTTTTATCCTAAGTTCTGCTGTTAGGTCTAAACTTTGGAGTCTGTGTGTCGTCAGTTTTTGTCATTTATCAATGTAAATCAAGTATTCTTTGGATAACTAATCAGAAGGATCATGTTTATTATGTTTGTGTGCAGAACTGTCCACACAAGAGGAGGATGTACTCAGAGAACAGTGACCATAAAGAGCACATTTTATCTGTGGGGCCCATACGACGGAGAGGTGAGCCACACAACTAAAGTCTAATAATCCTGTCTGATCGGTATTGGCGTATATTGAATCACTGAAGTGTGAACTTGTGATGCATTTGATTAGTCTAGAGCAGAGGTTCTCAAGCTTTTCAGAACAGGACCCCAAAATAACCATGTAATCAACTCGCGACCCCACAGCCAAAATAAAATAGGTGTTTGTAATAATTTCAAGTTGGAAAAGCATTAAAATTGGGTTAAAATGTATTTATTTTAGTAATCTATGGCTTTTTATGATAAAGTTTCTGTCAAACATGATCCTTCCAGTTAATAAAACAGCAACAGTCAAGCGTAAAATTACATCAATGAAACTATTTCGCGACCCCAGCTTTTGCTTTGTGACCCACCAAGGGGTACCGACCCCTACTTTAGGAACCACTGGTTTAGAGCAATGATACTGACGCCACAGACACGAACACATGAGAACACGTCGTGAAGATCAGCGGCACTCGTTTGACAAAGTTAACAGAGCAGACAACAATATTTTATGCTTGAATTTTGAAAAGATTTTGTGATGTTGAAAATGTTTGCTTGAATGACAAATGTAACTGTTAAAGGACAAATAAGATGCATTTATTGTGTTGTTTTCCTCCTTCAAACATGCTCCTGAGTAACCTTCACTTTGTATGGTTTTTCTTCCACCTTGCCTTGACCTGGCTGTCTTAATTTATTATTTTTTTCCTTTGGTTTTTTGACCAATTTAAATGACTGATGGCTTTATTGTAGCACATTTGTAGTCTCATCTTTCCTACATTTTTATCAAAAGCAAAATAATAAATAGTAAGTACAATTTTGTGTTGTTTAATTGTGCAGAGGCAGACTGGTGCGAGGAGCTGAACGGCGGCTGTGAGCAGATCTGCACCAGTAAAAACTCTGGTCCTGTGTGCAGCTGTGTGACCGGCATGCTCCAGAGAGACGGCAAGAGCTGTCGCAGTGAGTACTACCCACACTATCTCTGCTAAAGAAAACATTTTAACAAAACATACAACTATAGTGGTCCTCCAGCAGGTGGCAGTGAATCCACACTTCAAACTCATCATGCTCACACACTTTTTATGACAGTGTTAATTGTGTGTAAAAGAGATATCTTAGGTCAATTTAACTGCTAACTACAAGCATATTTGCAGCTTTTAGGACCAAAACTCACGTTGTTCAGTTACACAATTAGAGCAATAATCCAGTAATGTGCAGCCCTATGAATGATACTGTTGTGTGTGTTTTTCAGCGGTGAACAGGAGTAGCAGCCCGTCTCCAGTGGTCCCTCTGATCAGCACCAGTGCAGCCCTGTCCCTGCTCCCCAGCCTGGCCCTGTTCTCCTAACACAGCCCTGTCCCCGCTCCTCGGCCTGGCCCTGTTCTCCTAACACTAGCCCTGTCCCCGCTCCCCAGCCTGGCCTGTTCTCCTAACACTAGCCCTGCCCCCGCTCCCCAGCCTGGCCCTGTTCTCCTAACACCAGCCCTGTCCCCGCTCCCCAGCCTGGCCTGTTCTCCTAACACCAGCCCTGTCCCGCTCCCCCAGCCTGGCCCTGTTCTCCTAACACCAGCCCTGTCCCTGCTCCCAGCCTGGCCCTGTTCTCCCAACACCAGCCTGTCCCTGCTCCTCGGCCTGGCCCTTTTCTCCTAACACCAGCCCTGGCCCTGTTCTCCTCCACCAGCCCTGGCCCTGTTCTCCTAACACCAGCCCTGTCCCTGCTCCTCGGCCTGGCACTGTTCTCCTAACACCAGCCCTGTCCCCGCTCCCACAGCTGGCCCTGTTCTCCTAACACCAGCCCTGTCCTGCTCCCCAGCCTGGCCCTGTTCTCCTAACACCAGCCCTGTCCCCGCTCTCCAGCCTGGCCCTGTTCTCCTAACACCAGCCCTGTCCCTGCTCCCCAGCCTGGCCCTGTTCTCCTAACACCAGCCCTGGCCCTGTTCTCCTAACACCAGCTCTGTCCCTGCTCCCCAGCCTGGCCCTGTCTCCCTAACACCAGCCCTGTCTCCTCTCCCAGCCCAGCCCTGTTCTCCTAACACCAGCCCTGTCCCTCTCCCAGCCTGGTCCTGTTCTCCTAACACCAGCCCTGGCCCTGTTCTCCTAACACCAGCCCATTTGTTTGGTTTTGGTTTTTGATGAATGTGAATGTGCTGCAGTGTGACGTCACCTGTCTAAAATTACACACACCAATGATGTAATGTTTGTAAAAAGCTGTCTGCAATAGATTTTTTTTTATGTTTGTATATTGCAACAAAGGCACGTCACACAGCAGAAAGGAAAAAAAAAAGGTGTTGGAGCTTTTTAATTCTGTCTTCATGTCTTCGTAATGGTATTTGTGACAATATAGAGGATTATTGCAGATGACATCAAAATACATAAGTCCCTAACATTTCTTCTGTCAGCGCAAACAAATAAAATTGTAAAAAAAAAACAGCCTGAGTGCAAATAGAACCAGTAGAAGAAAACTAGATAAACAACAGGGAACACTAAAGGCGAACGCACCAGTGCACATTTTTTCAACAAAACTGCGGGTTTTATAATGAGCAAAAGGACTGTTCTACAATATAGTGCAGTTTTTATTAAATAGGAGCACCTTTTTGTGGCTATAGTTTAATAATAAAGTTTGTGCAAGATAATCTAGGTTAAGGAAAATAACAGCTATAACTTAGAAACTAATTTACGGTCAGGGAAATTGTCTCTCTCTCTCAGTTATATTAACCACTCTAGTTATGGGTTACAGTTGTACCACAACAATCAGACAAGTTTGGAGCATTCACAACAAAAACAAACTTAATAAAAAAATTATGTGCACAAATTATAGGCCAGCTTCTACGAGTATTCTGTTATCTTCTCCTCTGTTGGTTCTACAGATATAGCAGAACGACTTTCGATAGAGCCCCGCCTCGTTTCACATATTTAATAAATATCATGTAACAGGACTGGTTAAAAGGCAGAGTATCTAGGGATTTTTTATTAATCACAGACAACAAGGAATATATTTACTATATTTGACCTGGGATATAATCCGTGTGCTGATTTTGTGCGAGACAGTTTTTTGAGGAACTCTGGAACAATTTAACAATGGCCCAGGCCGGGACACCTTTTGGGTTGACCTGTAAGCACAGCGTACTTAATGCGGGAAAATAGATCTAAAAATACTAGCGACAAGTGCGCAGGAGGATGTATACTCTCTCTCTCACTCGCTGGCCTTCTGTGCGTGAGAGACGTCAAGGTATAAGCACTGATTTTCTCATTACCTGGGGAGCATGCATGAGGGAGAGGACTTTATCTCCTTCCACAGATCATCACAACACCCCACAAAGTGCCACTGCCTTGGATTCTTCTCTTGTTATACGTGACGTGTGATACTGATTTAAACCTTCTGACACAGTTAAGTGAGCTTGTTTGTCTAAAAAAGATTAGTTGATTACGGAATTTATCTTGGCACATAATCACATTCAAAAAAGGCTTGACATCGCTTGCTGTTATTAATTGTGACTTTTTCATTGACATACTGATTGACGATCTCTTGCTCTTTGTGCACTTTCATTTGTAGGGTCTGGCCTACCTAGTGATTCCAACACAACACAGAGAATGTAGGATAACTGAGATCCATGATGGTTATGAATATTTTAAAATTGCCCTCCGCTGTAGGCTTTGTTAAACAAGCTTAGATAATTTCTTTAGTACATGAAGGTGTGAGGCTGGGTGTGTCCTTATGGCTGAGTCATTTAGCGAATTTTTAGTGAGTACGACGGGAAGTGGCACGTAATGGAGCGCTTGCTGCTCACTTATGTTTTTTCGAAATGGGGTATATAGTATACTCAGTAAATATCTATTGCTTGTTGTGTATTTGTAATCAAACTGAAACAAAGGATTAAATTTAACATGAAATACACTAGCGTAAAAGTGATAAATCTGGTAGTTTCTACTTAATGATTTAAAACAATTAGGGACCATGCTGCGAAGCGAAAGTCTCCTTTTGACGGAATAGAAAGATTTGTCGACTTTTATGACAGTCTTTTGCTCATTAGATACCAGAGCAGTGAGGTTGGGTTGGACTAGAAATGCTGATGCATACTTGTGATACTGCGTCCGCCATCTCCGCTTCTTTAGTGGTGCTGTTGGGGTGTGTCAGCGATAGATTCTTCTACTGGGTCTCGGGTATTCTCGCACATGGAGTGCGGTTTTTTTTTAGTCTCTCACATGTTCTAATGTCTGATTTGCTCTGTGGACAGCAGAAAAAGAAGGAAAAGAATGGTCGGAGCGACATATAGAGAAGCGCTCGGTATTATTTTCGATCGTCAATTCCCTTAAGAGAGTCTGGTCTGGAAACCCGGTTTAACTATGATATTGTTTCATTTGGCACAGCACACATATACCATTTTTACCCGAAGAAATCGGAAGAATATGGAACTATACACAAAATGGCTCCATACTCACCTGTTTTTTTTATCCTTGCTTTGGTCTGGAAAGTGTTTGAAACTCGATGACTGGGCCTGATTTTGATCTTTATGTATTTGTTAATTCGGTCAGTAATACTCTCACTTAAACAAACAATAAAATAAAATCATAAATCATTATTGACCAGTTGGACAGCTTGTGATCAATTCGAAATCACATTCTATACATTTCATTTTTGGTGTTGTGTGGTATTGTTATCACATAAGTTCTAGTATATAGGAACATGCATGGAGCGAATGAACCTTTAGTTTACACACTGTTATTTTTGAGCGGCTCTTCAGTAAGCATCATTCATCATGATCTAATTCTATACAGAAAAAAAACGAAATTTTATTGCCCATTGTCCACAGTGAAAAATGCAAGGCAGCGTGTAGTAGGAGGGACAAGGCCAAGGTTGTGTGTTTACTGACGGAGAATGCTAAACAAGTGACCAGGCTGGGTGCGAAGAGGGATACAATGGCTAGGATCAGTTACAGAAAAGAAAATACCCAGAGCTTGAGACCTAGGGAATTTTTGAAGAAGGAGACAGGGAGCTGATGTTCGTAAGAGAAGAGAGAAGGAAACAGAGGACCAGGACTAGGGGAAGTCAAGGTGGACAGCAGCTTGGTGATGAAGCCTGAGATTTAGACAGATAGAAACATTAAGTGTTGGCAATGGGGCATGTTATAGTTTGAGAGAAAAAATAAGTACACAGATAGGAATATCATGGGTCTGTGGGGAGCAAGGGGTAATCAGGAGTATTAGGTCAGGTAAGAAAAGGAAGAGCAAGGGACCAGGACGAGCTTTGGGTTATATGGGAGCGGTGTGAGACGGGGAAGAGGGAGTAGAACAGTAGGTGCTTAGGTTGGTTATAAGTGGGGAGGGAGAACGGAGAAAGGAGGAGAGGCACCTGGTTTGCACACGCCTGGGGAGCAGGGACAGGGGGGACTGGTGGTGGTTTAGAGAGACAGCCGACAAGGCCAGGCCGTGGTGTGGAGCGCTAGCTCGAGGCGGCACATGGTGCTCATGTTAGGTCTAAAGGAAGAGATGATACCCTGGGAACAAGTGCTCTAAGGCCGAGGAGACTGGACATTGGTGAGGTTAGTGGATGGCGGCGACAGAAGCAGGGCCAGAGGCTAGGCTAGTGTTTGATGAACAGGTATGGGTCGATGTGGGTGGTTTATGTACATGTTTTTGAGTTGGTTAGACGGAGAATAAAAGGCCATGACCTGCCAGGCAGCAGCTGACTCGGACGCTTGAAGAGATGTTCATGCGGTACACAGAGGAACAATGGCCAGAAGCGTGGCGTGCAAAGCTAACGTGAAGCAGCGGTTTTCTTAAGCCGGAGAACACGTGGCCCTGTACGCAAGGTCTTGTGGAGCGGGTGGAGGACAGGGCTGGTTAGTGTGAGGAGAACAGGGCCAGGCTGAGGGAGCGGGGAACAAGGGCTGGTGTTTTAGGGAGAACAGGGCCAGGGCTGGGGAGCGAGGTGCAAGGGAAGCTTTTAGGTGTTTGAGAAAACAGGGCCAGGCTTGAGGGAGTCTGTGGGGCTGAACAGCGCAGACTAGTGTTAAAAGAGAGAACAGGGCCAGGCCTGAAGGAGGGCTCTAGGGTGACAAGGCGCTTGCAGTGTTCGTTATGATGAAGGCAACAGCGCGACTTCAGGAGCTGTGGGGAGCAGGGACAGGTGGTACTGATGTACTTAAGGTGTTGTACTTTCGAATCATAGAGGAGACTCTGTGGAGACAGGGATGAGCTTACAAATCTCACTGAATTCATCTCACACATTGGCGAAAAGCCCTATGATATTCCTACAACACAACTAACCTATCATCAGTTTTCATTTAGTCTGCATCCTATCTCACTTGGATTAGTTGCTCCAATCGGCAATTGTCGTAACTCGGATCCAACTGGTACGTATTTTTAGTTACACAAGTGCGATTGGACATCAAGAGTATGCTTGCTGTGTATGTCATAGCAAGCTATAAACATTAGACTAGGAATATCACCTGCTTCTATTCACACACAATTAACACACCTAGGTCAGGACTAAAAAGAAAGCTGCATTCGAAAGCGTTGGAGATGTGAGTTTTTCTAGTGTTCGGGCATTTCAACGTGACACTAGGCGCACCCTTCTTGGGGAGAGAGGGACATACCTCCCTGGATGATAAGTCTTGTGTTGCATCTCGATGGTTTAACACTCCTGTTGCTCCTTATAGCGAGTAGACTAGCTTGGTAGCTTAACGTCCACCTGGACTGAACAACGGCTATTTCAGGTTCCGTTATGTGCTCTCTTCATGATGAAGGTGGTCGAATGTCCACCTCGCGTGATTTCAAAGCTCACTAACTGGCCATCATGGGGAGCAAGATTTGACATTGCACGATCGCTATGCTCCTCTTATATGATAGATATAAACCAGCGATCCTCACACTAAGTCCGAGTCCCCCACCACAAACTCCCCGTGTAGGACCTGGAAGGGATATTTTTGTATATGACTCTTTCACTATAGTGGGGTGTCTCCCCCATTTCTCACTGCACCAAGATTTCTTGCCTTCTATGTTACACTAATTATTAAAACACACATATCAAAAAAGATTGTCACCATTAAACTATTTTAATTATATTTGTGCTTTTTTTGATTTAAAAAAATATGTCAGAAAGATATGAGTAACTAAACAAAACAATAGACTTGCGTACAACATAACAGCACAGTCACTCGTCCATGTTATAATTTGGATTCAAAAAACTAAAGGGACAACAAAAGTAAACCACTAATATGTAACTTAATTAAGACATGCTCATGGTACAAGGAAGCAAATAAAGTGTTTTGCGAAGAAAGAAAACCATACAACATAGAGTAGAAGACCGTTCTCACCAGCTCAGGAGCATGCGGTTGGAAGGAGGAAAACAACACAATATCTAATATGCATCTTAATTTTGGTCCTGTTAACAGTTTAACAATAGGTTGTTTCATTTTAGATCAAGGTGCAGATACCATTTTACGTACACATATCAGCACAAAAATACTTTTTTCAAATCAAGACATACAATTTTAAGTATTTGTTTGTCTGCTGTTCTCTGGTTAATACATATTTGTTCCAACAAGTGAACGAGTGCGCTGCACCTCCTTTCTACGAACAGTGTTCATCACTTGTTCGATGGGTCCTGTGGGGCGTCAGTTATCATTGCCTAAACCAGTGGGTCGGCTCCTCCTTCTCTAATTTCAGTATTGGTAGGTTACCGGCCGGTACGGATGTTCAAACACCCCATTTTGTGTTGCTGGTCTATTCCCAGAGGACAAACAGCCATGGTGGAGAGGTGGGGCGCGAAATAGTTTCAATTGATGTAAGTTTTACAGCTTGGACTCGGTGCTGTTCCTCTGTATTAATAACTGGGACAAACGTGGGTATATACTGTGCAAAATAATTTTTTTGAACAAGAATACTAATTATTCATTGTAGTAAAAAAGCCATCAAAGTTATTTACTTAATATATAAAACAATTACATCTTATAACCCTCAATTATTTGCTTTAGAAATGCTTTTTTTTTCCGCCAATCTTGGTTATAAATTTTTGGAATTTACAAACAACCATGATTTTATGTGTGCTTCCATTGTTTGGAGGGCATAGTTAAAGCACAAGGAAGTAGTCGATAGACTATAAGGTCGCAAATAGCCGAAGGGTTAATGAATATATTATACATAATTTTATAAATTTTTTGAGTGGGCCTCATCTTCCTGGGAGGTTCTCCCGCAGATAGAAAAAGCTTATATGAGACAACGCTCTGCCTCTAGATGGGACTTAACTCTTCGCCAAATGCATCAGTCAGTTTCCCCACTTCTAGTTCGTGGGCATCTCCAATCCTAAGTAGCACGCACATACTGCTTACCGATTTTAAACGTTACTAGGTGCAGCAGAGGAATTGGGAGGCGAACAGGATAATAGACTTTAGTTGTGTGACTCACCCTCTCCGCGTATAGGTAGCCCACACGATATGAACATTGTTGTTGGCTCTCTTTTTTAATTTGGCTTCCTGGTTCTCTTTTGGAGTTAACTAGATCCTCCTACTTTGTGGTATGGACTAATTGTCTGTCACACAAACAACAATACACTTTAAACAAAACAAGGGATCCTTTTAACTGTTTTAGTCTAGTGCCACACAAAGAATTATAAAACTTTGAAATTGTACATTTGAATCAAAAAAAATAGACAAAAATAGTACGACACAACAGACTTCTCAATATAGATCTCTAGAAGCTATGTGTATAGCACTAAGCACGGTAGGATCTTGTGGGAGGGGCATTAATCATAAACAGTTTCGACACCGCATATAATTCATAATAGTTTTAAACTTAAGACACTCTAATTATCTAAATTGTCAAATTAGACTACTAACGTCCACGATACTGAAACTCACTATAACTGGAAGTGCAAAGTTTTCACATATAAATTAATCGGAACAAGACCTTTTGCGATCACCCAACAATATTTTTACCCCATCTTTGCGCTGGACTACTCGGGCTTTAGGAAAAAAAAATTGTGGGTTGGGAAAATGGTGTAAGTGGTATCTTATGTAAAGTTTTATTATAAAACTTGAAAACATTACTTTTCTAAGAGCCCTTAGATTAGGGGTTTGTGTGCTGGGCTGAAATCCACTCGTATAATTGTTTAAAGTATTGCGGTTGAGGACAAACTGGGTAAACTACAATTTATAGCTCATAAATGAATAACAAATGACATAAAGACTTGGTGGCCTATGCCATATATTTTTAAATAATATTTTTGTGTTGTTTTAGTTATCAGGTACTCAGCGTTCTCGACCCCTGAATATTGGATCTTCGGAAGTTTGAAAGGAAACAAACACAGTCCTGTATAACTCATGGGGATCCAGGCTTCTGCTTAAATTTTGCTTAGAAGTGTTTTTACCGTTATTAAATGTTCTTATAATTCTCTCAATCCCCTATAAATTATTTATTTCTAGATAACCATTAACATATTGGTCTCGTTTTTATTTAACTCAAGCTATGGGACATCAGTGGCAAAGGACAGTTTTTTTAGAGTCTTGGAATTGGGATGTAGGATTGGTCGTACAAAGTTTATCAATAAATACAGAGACACTATAGTAAAATGTTCAGTGTTTTTTCTTGACCAGCTGATAAAAGTTAACATGCTCATCCTTTCCTTTCAAATCACTAAACTCCTTCCTTTTGTGCTGGATGTTGATTATAGGCCTCAATATACAACGCTTGTTGGACTACAAATCCTCTCTTTTCAATCTGGTCATTCTGCTGGGATAGGACACAGTGGTTTTATTCTCGACGAATAATTCACAAATAATACGACTAAGAGATTTTAATGTCCCATTGGGCGGACCAGAGTTATGAAACTTATGGGTATATATTACCTCCGCAACTGAAACCAATAGGTTATTATGGAATTGATAAATGTATGCAGACAGATTATGTATTTATGAGTAAAAGGAGATGGATCGGATCTCATATCTTTTGCATGCAAGAAGGATCCTATGACGAAAATCAAGACTCTCTAGACCTAGATGCTTTTTAAATCAATCTTCATCAGAAAGTAAAGCGTTAGACACGGGCGTAATGTACGGCTGAAGCACCTTCTTCCTATCGGCATTAGGCTTTGCGTTGGATGGTCGGATACCGTGATACGCCTCGTCCCCACCTAATCAAGAGAGAAGTGAAACAATTATCAATCATCGGCTCACCGAAATGGCCCTATAGTAACATTGGGTGTCAAAGGAGCTATAGAAAGAACGGCTCGTATACAAGAGGCAAAGCAACGTTGGCTCAGTTACTTGCACAAACGATCTAGAGCATGGTTGAGGCGCTCAGTGGGGAAAATTTGTAAAAGCACCTGACCACCTAGTGTTGAAACGTTTGCTCCTTGTTTACAAAAAGTTAGGGTCGTTTTTGTTTTGTTGCGTATCCATTCATTAAGTGGGCGAATAAGTTTGGGACGAAAAGCCCACGAGAACCAGCTCCCCGGAATGTTACGTCTAGTGGAGTACAACACGAATGATGTAGCATCGTGGTCAGCCGTACCATCCGGTCGCCATAACAGAAACAAGGGCTGGTTCAGCGGAGACTATAGAATACTTTGGCTGCCCTATCATGTTTTTAATATTAACTTTTTTACCATCATTAGAAATTGTGAGCTTTATTGAAATTGGAAGGGGTGACCGTTGACCCAACATCCATGGCAAGACCGTGTGGGGTGTTCGCTCTGTGCAACAGTGGTTCGGCCACAGCTCCTGTATTCAGAGACACATTCACATGTAGCAAGTCATGCTTGGACCTACTTTCCGACTCAGGTTCTTACTCCACCGAGATGATTAAAAGTCGACTCCGGTCACGTTGGAGCGGCAGGTCAGCCCTCGACTCGCCGAGCTTCATTGCCAAGCCCACAGTGCCCACGTGTAAATGTTCACGATAGGCGTTGCTGGAGTCCTTTGTGTGGTTGGACATTCTCTTTGCACAAGAGAGCCAAACAACAAATGATGAGATGATCCCTATGGCAAGATTCCAATATATAGACAGATTTCTGTTGTTCTGTTGGTATATTTTTTAACTTTGGAAGTTTAGAGACTAATGAAAACAACAAATAGTTCCCAAGTATGGCTGGAACAACAAAGAAACGAACAAAGTCACCGAGAAAAAGTTCTTTAAGAGAGAGATCAAGTCACACAACTAGGTTTCATTAACAAAGAGTCCTCAGGTCAGTATAAAGAATTGAGACAAGAGTGTTCCAAGTCCGTTAACACTCCTCAAATGGGAGTTCCCGACGTTTAAAGTTTAAAAAGGCGCCGACGTCTCACATTTCATTAATATTTGTCCGACAGATTGTGTATTGATAGTTGGCTTTTTTTTACTCTAATTTGTAGTATATAATGGAGAACACTAATTAGTCTATTCTCAAAAAAAGACGTGGAAAAGGAAGGGACTACTCACGCGCGCAAAATGGTGTATTGTAACTTGAGCACAAGAATACACTAGGGTAAGGTGTGCAGTAATATCACAGGTAGATTCATGGATTTACATGAAATTATTAGATGAGTCGTACAATATGGTTGAATCCAGCACATTCCCTAAACTCGCAGCCATAGAGACAACAGCCAAAAAAACTCATCATTTGCCAGAATAGGTTGTCTAAGGATTAAAACGACCCCCCTACACTCCCCCCAAATATGTTGACTGTAGGCTGAAAACTTGGTAAAATAATTTAGTTGTGATATTGATTATCTTTAGAAGAATAAATTACCATTACTCTATTTGCGCTACACCATACCACTGGATTATTTAATCGTCTCTGCGGACCAAGCAAATATTAGCTCTCACAGAACATAAATATCAAATCGACGATTTGATATGACGGTAGGATTTTTGTTGGACAAGGAGTTAGGGTAGGGTTCATACAAATTTGCCTCCATCCACAGATACAAAAAATATAAGACCTCTTAATTTTTTATTTTGCTTCAAAAATAGGTGATTTATAAAAAGATGTGAGGCCTTATGTTATTGCGCTCCACGGAGTTCAAGCAAATTAAAAGGGTATTTGTTTTGGTGAGGCATGAAATCCCAGAAATCATACAACTAAGATACCACCATTTGGCGAGGGGTGAGTAATAGGATCGTAATTTTTTTTTAGGCGGACAGTTCCAAGTCTGTACAGCAAGAATAGTTTGCGGCAAATAGTTTGAATTGAAAGTTTTTTGGTCCTTGGGTCAGGTTTTTAGGTTCTTAGCGTCTCTCTCACAGTTCGTAGGCCCGCATTGGTTTGCGTAGGCTCAATAACAAATGTAGAACAAATGAATAATCCCTTGCGTGGATACTTGGTATAGCACTCTGATGATAGTTAATTATGGTATTCACCTCAATCATTATTGACAGATAAGTCCTCCATTCTTTCCACCTATATTTTCTGTTGAAATTCTTAGAGGTTAAGGGATCGTTTGGTGGTTTCTCTTTTTAAACCCTAATTTTTGAAAAAGCAATTACAGAATCTTGTACAAAAAATGAGGCCGCCCAACTTGACTTGAGGATGACTTGGACCCTGTCCTCTCTGGTCCCATTGATTTTGGGTGACGGCTTGAACTTTGGCAATCTTAACTGTCTCTGGCTAGCTTGTGGCACCTTTGGTTCTATAAAAACAGTGATTCACATTGTNATATTGTAATACATTAGTATATTTTTACTAGTTACAGGGAAGAAAATGTAATACATTTGTATACAATTATTACTGTCTTTAAGAATGTAACTGAGTTACGACTACTGGTTGAGTTATGCTTTGAGTGAACTTTACTTTGAGCTGATCACACATGTTACAGACCTTGTTACAACACAAAATTCTGTCTACACTTGACACTTGATTATCTGGTAAATTTTTAGCAATAATGTGACGCGCACAACACATTTTCCTCATATATATTTGATTTTACCTTTAAGCAACCAACAGTATTGTTAGTCGGTGTTTTTGGATCCTGAAGTGACGTTTTTAATGGATATAAAAAGCAATATTACATTTATATGAAAAGTAACTTGAGTTACTCAGGATTGAACCACGGTTCAATTATATTATCAAACATTTTTATAAGCTAATGAGTTACACTTACTTAGTTACTGAAAAGTGGAATATATTACTCAAAGTAACTAGTTACAAAAGTAACTAGTTACTCCCAACACTGGATACGGGTGTATATACATGCTGCAGTTTCGAAACTGTACAACTGACCAACCGTTTGGCACCAGATTGAGCCGGAGAGATAAACATCGTATGTCGGTACGTCAACGAGCCAGCATAAAAGGTTTGCTTACGTGTGGTACACTTCACAGCCTAATGCTCCCCAGCACACTAAAGCTAATAGCCTCCGTACGAGAGCTTCTACCGCAGTTCAGTCCATAAGCTCCCGCTACAGTGTGGTGGAGCACACAAAACTACATCAACACAGCAGAACCTCACCTACGCTTCCCGTACCACGGCGAGGTATGAGGTGCCTCGTACTCCCACTGTCGCCCCTGTTCACACAACCATAAAGGCTCACCGATTTCAGCGCTCATTGTCCTACCCGAGGCCTCAGGACTGAGGCTGTTTGGCCTCGTCGTTTAGACGGCGAGTGTAGGACTCCACGGTGTGTCCCACCGGATGCGCGCAGGAACAACACCTGCGAGCAGCACCAGTTCACCCCAGGCCCAATCACGTTCTGCCACGGACTAACGGAGATAGCTTTGCTATGGTGTGTGGAAGCTCCTTCCCAGGTTAGCTGTTTGACCTGTGCTGTGCATTATAGCCCAGGAGTATTCCCTGAGTCAATCAAAATCACTGTCAATCAGCTTGTCATGTTAAAGTAATCAGCTCTGGAGATAGTGGCTGGCTTCTACGATGACGCATTTCAGTGTAGCTGGGCCATCACATATTCTCCTGGGAAAACGCGTGCTCTGATTGGTGTGAGCAAGTGTGGGACTATTGAACCAGGGAGAAGCATAACCCTCCCTACGTAGTACGAACATGAGCTGATCCAAAAGCGTCATCAGTCCTTTCCTCTCTCTGAGGTTTGATGAGTAGACTGACAGATTCATTCAAGATCTGCGAGCACCATTCATGAAATGTAAAATTGAATAGTGATTGCGAATAAATAAAGATATATTATCTAATGTTTCTTTAAATATTTATTGATTGCATCTTATTTATTTAAAGATGTATTTAAACATTATATTGAACATTTATTTATTTGATAAATTATTCATATAATTATTGCCACATTCAATTATTATTTAATTTATTAAGTGTTTAATAATTTATTTAATGATTATTTGTGCAATGTATTATTTAATTATTTATATAAATAATTATTTATTCATTCAAATATCAAATTGTACATTAATAATTGATTTCTTTATTATTTTAAAATATATTTATTTAATGGCATATTTAATTAATTATTTATAGTTGTATTTATATATTGAATTGTGGCACTCTGAATCCTCCATACTCTCCCTCTCTTCTCTCTCTCACTCTTTTCCTCCTATTCTCTTCCTTTTCTCTCCCTCTCTCCTTCCCTTTCTTTCCTCTCTTTCTCTCTCTCTCTCTCTCCCTGTCTACCTCTCATTCTCTCCCTTCTCTTCTTCCCTTTCTTTCCTCTCTCTCTTTCTCTCTCTCCCTGTCTACCTCCCCTTCCTCTCTCTCTGTCTTTCTCTCCTCACTCTCCTCTCTCTCCCCCTTTCTCTTTTTCTCTCATCTCCCTCCCCTTCTCTCCCTTTTTCCTTTCCTCTCTCTCCTTTTTCTCTCGCTCACTCTATTTTCCCTATTCTCTTCTTCTTTCCCTCTCTCTTCTTCCCTTTCTTTTCTCTCTCCTCCTCTCTCCTCATTCTCCCTCTCCTTTCTCTCTCTCCTTGTCTACCTCTCATTCTCTCTCCCCCTCCTTCTTCCTGTCTTTCTATCCTCTCCCTCTTGTCTCTCTCCTTCCCTCTCTTCTCCTTTCCTCTCTCTTCTTGCTCTCCCTCTCACTTTTTCTTCTCTCTCTTCCTCTCCTCTCTCTTCTCTTCCTCTCCTTTCTCTCTCTCCCTCTTTTCCTCCTATTCTCTTCTATTCCTCTCTCTCTTCCCTTTCTTTCCTCTCCCTCTTTCTCTCTCTCCCTGTCTACCTCTCATCTCTCCCTCTCGCCCCCTTTCTTTCTCTTTCTCTCCTCTCTCCTTTTCTTTTCTCTCTCCCTCCCTTCTCTCCCTTTCTCTTTTTCCTTTCTCTCATCTCTCTCTTTAACTCAAGGAGAAAACTTATTCTAAGTTATTTTTATTGCAGAATAACCATAGTTTAGATACAAATAACACTGTCTGGTCTTTAACAATTCACTTCTGGGTCCATTTATAATCAAAAAAGATGATAAATGAACTCAGTAGTAAGAGCTTTGTGCCATGTTTGGGTGTGTAATGTGTTTGAGTCATTTACAAGCATGTTCCTCCCAAGTCTGGTTAAAATATTGAATATTTATAGTTAATTCAGATGTTCTTCTCTACCCTTTACTTTTGTGTCACTCTGGCTCACCCTGGACTTAAGTAACACTGTCCTTACATAATTACACGTTAAATCTTCTTCGTTTAGCTATGCGTGGAATGCGTGTTCGTTCCACAGTGACAGATCTGTTGTCACACGTGTGTCTGCTCACATTCCACTCTTTGTCCTCGTACCTGCACAACTTTCCAGGAGCGGCTAAGTCACGGCCCTGGGCTGTGTTTTTACGTAAACTATCGTCATTCAGGCAGAACCGCAGCTCTAATCTGTCACACGCACTGTCACAGCTGAAGGTGTGTGAGCTTTTGGATTGTGCCAAGTTTGTAGTCTTTTGAAAGGGACAAGTTATTAGTTTTAACAATGACACTACTACAATTTGTAGTCAATGTAAAATATCTTAGTTACCTAATGTAACTGTAGTTCTATGAGTATGTGCGTAGCCCTCTATGGGCTTCGCTATTGGCTAACACTCGAGGCAGCGCCTCGCACCTGAAGATCAAACAATGTACCGCTCCAATCATGGGGACGTGGTTCCCCCACTGGCCTTATATAAGGCCCTGTCCACTATCGCTCGCCCTTCTTGAACTCTAGCACAGTGGAAGACATGCCTGCTGGGCCTGCAGGTAGAGGGCTACGCACATACTCATAGAACTACAGTTACATTAGGTAACTAAGATTTCTATGTCGTATGTGCTACGCCCTCTACGGGCTTCGCTATTGGTATACCCTACGCGAAGACCGTAGGATCAATGTACTCCCAGCAGGCATACATGATTGGAGCGCACCCGCAAACCTACTTCGTACCAAGTACAGAGAGGCAGCGGGCGAGGTTGAGACCGGATGGAGAGAAGGCACATAGTCCTGCCCGGACCTGCCACAACCACCCGCATGAAAAAGAAACAAAGGTGATGAAAGGCCGCCTCTCCAAGAGCGCCAAGTCACCACAAGAAAAGCATCCAGAAGGAGTGCTAATGCATTGATGAACTGGTCGCCTCTCCCAAGAGCACCCGGACACCACCACAAAAGTATCCAGAAGGAGTACGAACGAAGGTGAACAGGCCGCCTCTCCCAAGAGCGCCAAGAACACCCAGGCAAAAGCCTCCAGAAGAAGACGCTGAAACTGGAAGCAATGCGCAGGTCGCCTCTCCAAAAAGCGCCTGAGGCACATCGCCAACAAAGAGGAAAGTCCTTAGGCCGTCACCTCATGTCGACTCATCCGGCCCGCGATAAAGGACCAAATGAGTCACTGACCGCACTGTCACATCCAACAGATATGACTGCACAAACGTCGACAAGGAGGACCAGGAGTTTGCCAGACAGATCTCCTCTAGGGGCACCCCTCTAAGAGTAGCTGAAGAGGTGGCCACACACCAGGTAAAACGAGCTCTGATGAGTGCAGGAGGGAACGCCCCTCTGCCTCGTCAGTCATGTGACCCGCCTGGCACACCCAGTGGGCTAAGCGCTGCGAAGAAAGAGCAGTGCCTCGATCCTTCGCATCAAAACCCACAAATAACTGGTCAGAATACCTGAAGCCAGCCGTGCAGTGCAGGAAGCGGCGAAATGCCCTGACCGGACATGACAGGTGACACCGTTCACCCTCCGCTGACGCATGTGGGGGATGACAACGCTGTCCCAAGCGGATGACCCTGGACATCCTAGGCTGGAAAGCCTGGTTCGGCCATTACTCCACCAAGCCTCCATCACCGCTGAAGAACATGCAAGAAGGGTGGATGGAGTGGACGCATAATTCCCTTGCCCTCTTGGCAGAGGCGATCACCAAAAACGTCTTAACGATAAGCAGCTGAGCTCAGCGTGATCCAGGGGCTCAAAAGGTGGACCCGAGAGGCCCACTAACAGACCTGCAGTTCCCAAGAGCTTCCGGGGGTGGGTTCGGACTGAGCACACCCCGTAAGAAGCACTTAACGAGAAGATGGTTATGGGCCAGGAAACCACCAAAAACCAATGCGGCCGAAAGCGATGGCCGCAGCAAAGACGCCCACGGTCGAAGCCGATCGACCTTTGGCCAGGAGACCCTGACAAAAACCCAAGACCTCCTGAATAGTGCAGGAGAGGGGATCCACTGACCTCTCCGTGCACCATGTGGCAAACAACTGTCATCATAGCCTGTAGGCCCTAATCGTCGAGACTACAGCAGAAGGGAGGCCTAAGCCTAACCACCTTCCTTCTCGGCTTCCAAACCAAGAGCCTGTGGCCTAGGATTGGACGTGAGTAAAGGGATCATTGGGCCTGAGTCAGCGTGTCTGGCGAGTCCGGGAGGGGCCAAGGTCCCCCCTGTGCCATGGACACCAAGTCCGGGTACCACCCGGCACTTGGACTGTCCGGGGCCATTTGTAGCCTGTCTCTCCTGACTCTGTGGAGCAGTGGAGGGAGGAGCCGGAGGGGGAAATGCATAAAGAAGACCCCTCGGCCAAAGTCGGTGCACCAACGCGTTGACGCCCAGAGGAGGCTCGTCCCCTAGTCTGAGTGAGAACTACAGGGGGCATAGAGTGTTTTCAGGTCGGCCACCGGGTCATGGTCCTAGAGGGAAGACAGACCCAGCCAGAGATGTCTGCCGCCCACCTGTGCCGCGCACATAGACCTACGCCCATGGCGAAAGCTTGTGACGTGCAGAGAAAAACAGCCACCGTGGTCCGCAGCTAACTAGGCCCTGCGCTAGTTGCTAGCTAATGCTACGGCCTGTGCAGCATTAGCATAACAGCTGTACACAATACAGTCGTCAGCCTGTCTCGGGCTGGAATAGAGGCTTACCGCCAGATCAGAGCGAGGAAGAGGGAAGCAGAGCCAAACTGATCCCGTCCTGCGCTAGTAGCTAGCTAGTGCTATAACCTGTGTAGCATTAGCATAGCAGCGATACACGACACCGCCGTCAGCCTGTCTCGGGCTGGAATAGAGGCTTACCGCCAGATCAGAGCGAGGAAGAGGGAAGCAGAGCCAAACTGATCCCGTCCTGCGCTAGTAGCTAGCTAGTGCTATGACCTGTATAGCATTAGCATAGCAGCGATACACGACACCGCCGTCAGCCTGTCTCAGGCTGGAGTTGAGGCTTACCTCCGGACCAGAGCGAGGAAGAGGGAAGCAGAGACAACCTGATCCCGTCCTCGATGGATGGAGCCCCCGACTCGCTGCACCAGTCCAGCACACAGCGATACGGCCGGTATGCTAGCACACGGTGTTGGCGCCAAGCAGCAGCCGCGGGAGAAGAGGAACGCCATGTCTTCTTCATAGGGGGACAATCCGGAGGGAAGGAGGCGCTGGAGCCTTGCTCGGCAAGGCTGCAGCACGGACCGGAGGCACCGTCTTCCCCTCGGACATCTCCGGGTCCGGACGAGATGCTCCGGGGATTCGGGGCTCATAAAGCCACGGCGAGCGGCAGACGGGGCGGTCTTATCCCTGTGTTGTGCTGCCAACAGAGGCAGAGGAAACAGACGGTCCTCGGGGAGAAGAGGGTCTCACATCTGCCGTACCCACGGTGCTCGACACCGGAGGGTGACAATCTCGAGCTGGTGAGTACGGCGAATCCCAAATCTTGATTGTAGAGAGTAAATCGTTCTTAAGAACATGTTAAGAGATCTTCAAGTGCTGAGTGAAAAGAAGGGCGAGCGATAGTGGACAGGGCCTTATATACGGCCAGTGGGGAACCACGTCCCCATGATTGGAGCGGTACATTGTTTGATCTTCAGGTGCGAGGCGCTGCCTCGAGTGTTAGCCAATAGCGAAGCCCATAGAGGGCGTAGCACATACGACATAGAACCTTGAGTTTCAGGATGCTAACATTAGCCACTAACGTAGCGCACACTGAACGCACACAGTGTTTTTTTAAAAGAAACAATTTGATAATGACGAGAAAAACACAAAAACTACCATCTAGAATAGGACATGGGAAAAATATTTGTGAAAAAATTGCAAAGTTGAAGAGTCATGTGACAGGGGCACGTACTCCTCCTATTGGCTCAAATGAGAAGTAGTTTGTGCGTATCCCAGGTGACACACAAGTGTTGTGTGGATGTGTGTAGTTCTTGTTTGTTGGTGTGAGTGTAATTGACTGTGTGTATGAGTGTTTGTATGTGAGTAGTTTTTAGATCGTAAATGTGAAATATTTATACATAGACAGTAGGCCTATGCATATGTTATTTTATGAGGTCATAAATATCATAGTTTTTTTCTGTGCACAAGTGTAAAACTTGAGGAAACATACAAGTTATAGGTCCTATCCAAAAGCTCCAGTGGTAATCTGCCCTGATAATGAACTTGGGTAGAAAAATTCTGCATATTTTCATTGAAAATACAAAAAACCTCATTGGCATTAACCTGGCCAGCCAGATGGTTTATCTCATGGTATTTGTGAATTCACAAACACGAGATAAACCATCTGGCCTTCGTCCGGCTCGATTGGTTTGAGAGTCCGAAACGGCCGTGGTTCGGCCCACTCACATCACAGCAGCGTGGTTTTGAGGCCCAATCACATTGTAGCAGGGCGGGCCAACACGGGCCGTTAGCTCCCCGGTGCCGCAGCCGAGTCTGATTCAAGCTAAACAAAGACAGCGGCTTCCGTGGATGTACGTGTTTCTGCTGCTTTTGATGCGATTTCAGCAGAAATACGGAGTAATTTCTTTTTGAAAGAAGAGCGGTATGTGTGACACTTGTTCTATCCCAAGCGGACATTGGATACACCATTACGAGTTGTTGCTGTGATTGGCTAGCTCAAATAAGGTAGGCCCCACACCCAATCAGCTCGAAGTATTTCCCAGATGGATATAGTGAGAACTCAGATAGGAGTTCAACACAGATCTATCTGGCGTGAGCCAGGTTACATTGGCATAGTGTGAGCCAAACTGTGCCAGTCTGTGCCAAAGGCCATTTCCGCCTTAAAATATTATTACTAAAATGTAAGTCGAGTTTTTACCCTTTAATAGATTTATTTCAAATTTGGCACAGTTGTTGTCATTATGTCACTGTATGTTTAGAATAACAAACCTGGGTATAACAACCTTCTTGCCTGAAGAGTCACATGCAGTTGGGCAATCCTAGCAGCATAGTTTTTGCACACATAACTGCAAAAAAGGCCCAAAAACAGTAGATAATTCAACTTTGACCCCAAACACGCAATGGAAAAAAGCTGATTCTGCGTTTAGTTTCACTTTAAAATGACACTTTAACTTTTCTGTGGATGAAAACTCAAATCCATAGAAAGTTAAAACATTAGTTCAAGTATTTCTCCATCAATACGCATCAGTTTCATGTCATACTGTGGAATATTATATCTAAAGGAATAAAATCTCCACGGGGAGGCTCCTCCAGGACACAAAAGAGTGAATTTTAGGAAGACAGAAGACTGCTCGTGCTAAAGACACACGTTTTGATCAAGTTTAATGTCCCACAAAAACACCCAATCCATCTGTTCGAGCCTGACGTTTGGCTAAAAGGTTACACGCTGTACCGTTCACAGACAGGTTCTTTTGTTTTTGATACGTACGTGATAATAAATGACATATTTAGGTCGGTAATTTACACTTTGTTCATTGTAAAACACAATATTGAGCTTCGAAAACAGAACCAGATCCTTTTTGTTCCAACCTGATGAGCTGATAAGCCTGGGCTGATCTGATTTACAAAGATAAGAACTGGGACACTCTCTTCTGGGAGTTGGAAATCAAACAGTGAAAAGGTTTTGTGTGTTACAATGCTCTGGGTCTGAGTCAGGATCAAATCTAGGGAGAATTCTGTGTTTAACTCCATTTGAACTAAAGAATCAACTATATTTTTCATATTTACTACTGCTGTGATAAATCAGTGGTTTTGGAGACATTTGCTGGGACATAAAAGGACAAAATGGGAACTGTCCCGCGTAAAAGGAGACGTCTGATCATTGTAGATAAGCCCCACCTCCTTATAATATCACGTATCTTGGAATTTGGCTTGATTAAAGACTTATCCGTTAGACAGCATACTGCAAGCATAAACTTTATTTATATGTGGCATCCCAGAGGTTAACCGCATTTTTCTACTAGCATATATATTTACATAAAATCAGTTACACCTGTTGTCCAACAACGCCAGGGCATATTATACCCAAAATGCAGCGCCTAAAGCGCACAGGTTCGTTCAGTGATTAAAAATGAGGAGGCTTTGCTTATAAGTTACAATAATTTATTTAATTACTTGTTTCTTTGTTAGTTTTCCAAATATAAAAGGCTAAAGTCAGTCCAAAAGTTCAGTCTGGTCAAATCCATTCAGTTCCGTTCAACACATCACATTTATCCAGAAACAGTTCATTCATACAAATCCAGGCTTAGGCGTAGTACACGTGACCCAACCATGAACTGGACAACCACGAGGTAGAAGGCAAAGGCAAGACAGCGATGGGCCGATGTGGTTCAACCCTCCGTCTGAATTCAAAAACATTTGATTAGCGAACAGTAGGAAAATTACATTTATGCCCTACACATTGCAGTAGAACCTACTTCATCTTACTACACGTTGCTGCGATCCCATGACAGGTGACGACTGACGGGACCAAAGCCGGCTACGACACATTCGGACCCCAGCTTCCAAAGGAATGTCAGACACTAAAGCACAATACAACGTGCACCATGAAGCGGTGCGCCCTGGGGCTGAGCCACACCACGGCACTACAATAATACAGGCATTAATGACTAGATCTGGAAATCTACCTGGCGCAGCAGAGCAGGCGGATGTAAACACCGGACCCGGAGCGGAAATGCACGAGATTCAGAGGCCGCAAAAGGGTAGAGGAGGGCCTTTTATACTCTAAAGCGCCACCTGCTGGACTTTATATACAGTGGCAGGAACCCACACTGCCACATATAGTTTGAAAAAGTGTTTTCCCGTTGTTGCTCAGAAACGCTAAGCATATTTGTAGTCATGCTGGACCATGGTCATATCTTTTATCCAGCTCAGTCTCTGGAGAAAACCTAGCTATACAGCAAAATGTCAAAAACGTTCAATAAGCATGTTTTCACAACTTTTTACGTCAATCTGTTACGAAAAGCCAAAGTGTAAAATAGCCTAAAATTTTGGTTTGAAGCCACTTGGCGACATTTTCTTTGGGTTTAGTGGGTAAATCTTATGGGTCTTTCACACTAGGCCGAGGGTCACCCATCTCAATAGGTTTGGCAACTTTTGGCGACAGGCGGCTCTCGTGTGTTTTGTGTGAATGTCGTTGTCAGAGGATCGCAGAGCAGGTCGTGGAGGTGAGGTTTTGAAGATTTGCTTGTAGAGTCTGCGTTGTGGCTACAGGAGAACCAGCGAATCAGTGCGCAGGAAATTGTGTGGAAAGCCAAAAATTACTTTCATGGAAAAACACTATTTAGCCGAGCATGGATAGTTGTACCTGGGTTCAAACACGACGTAAGTACGAAAGAGAATGTCTGCTAGTTGGACCGAGGAAAACAAAGACAGGAGTTGCAGCGACCGTAGTACGAAGACTGGATGTGACGGTAAGATTACCTCACAGATTTAGCTTTGTCAGAATTTGACAACTCAAATGCAGCTTATGTTTTGTAATTTTTCATTACATCTCACGCATGCTCACGTGACCTCGGGGACGCGGGAACTCCAGATTGGGGGCAAGGAGTGATTTGCTGTCATTCAAAACACAGCGCAGTGAACGACAAAGAGTACTTCAAAGTAGAGACCTGCATCGGGCGGGAATTCCCCCGGGACCCACGGGACCCGTGAGCAAACCCTCGGGATCGGGCGGTTTAACGTTGCCTCGGGCGGGAACGGGCGGTCAGGCCAAACACCTCGGGTCCCGAACGGACTTGCGCTCTCTCCGCTGTCTTCAAAATATTACGTAGCAAGAAAGAAATACCGCTTTGTGCGCGCTGCTGTTCAACAGAGAGACGCAACACGGACACCTGCAAGGTGCAGACACGTAAACTTGCTGCTGTATTTCCTAGTCTAGCGTGTGTATCATCTGTGCGTCCTCGCGCCAGCAGCAGCCGCAGCACGGGCGAAAACCCAGAGGAATGAATGAAGGACTGGTTTTTACGCACGGGGAGATGGAGATAATACACATGAAGTTTGCGGCAACTTTCGGAGGCGGAGCGGAGTGCAGCTGCATGTAGTGGATCCCTGCGTAAAGTGTTTGCTTAGCAGAAACTGGAGGTGTGAGGAGCTTTGTATTTCAGGTAAGAAATACACAGACATCATGGCTTTATGATTGAATGTGTCAAACGAACATAATTGGCTTGTTGCAGATTATTTAGGCTGGTGCCTAATCATTTTAAAACTAGATGCAGAGAGTTATGCAGAGTTTAGTTATTTGTGTCCATGTTGTTATGCCCTGTAATGCAACCTCCGTGAAAAAAAAAAAAAAAAAAGTCGGGACCCGATGGGACCCGCGGGGGTTTCTCGGGCGGGCAGGCACACGGGGGCGTCGGGATCGGGCAGGAACGGTCACGGATGCTTCGGGATCGGGCGGGAGCGGTCATGAAAATCTAGTCCCGTGCAGGTCTCTACTTCAAAGCTTTAGATGGACTGGAACAAACACTATATCAGGAAAAAATGACTATACATACGGACTGTACGGATATGACCCCTGCAGTTTGAAAAACACGGACATTTCATACAATCTGATTTAAATCAGGTAATTACCTGCGATGAGGCAGATGTCCTTCTACACTGAGCCAAATGATGCCTTCAAAAGACTCGAAGTTTACGATTATTTTGTTTCTGATCGGGTCAAACACTTGGGATCCAAGGAAGCTCTAAATGGCAGTCGTCTCGTTTTGCTTGGGTGAGTAGCAGCTTAATACGAACGCAGAAAAACTGTCTCTCATTAGACAGGTTAGCACAACCAGACCCACAGAATTAGGGCTGTTGAATGGGCACAGTGAGTGAAACACATAGACAGTACATATATATTACAGTATATAAGGAGCCCTATTTTTGTTTATTAATCTGGACTATGCCTTTATAAAAGAGTGTTGTTGTGAGGAACTATTTTGTGGCGTAGTAATACCGCTGTGATAAGGTCACATACAGTTAAATGGCTGTTTTGAGGCAGAATTCTAACTAAACATAAACTGTTGACCTGAAGCACTGCCACTTTCTTGTTGAGTCTTCTTACATTCACGACTTACACATACGTATTACACGCTCTATGGTGAGACGCAGTTCTAAACGAGGCTAATTACTAACTATTTAAAAAATCTCACAACGCTTCTGAACTCAAAAATGTCTTTTAACGAGGCTCTTACCTCTCCTGAATGTGGTCGTGGGTTTGTACCAGCTGACACTCTCACAATTATTCTTAACTTTAATTTATTTCGGGCTAATGCTAACGTCTAAGGGAAAATACATGGGATTCCGCGGCTGCGTTAACTTCCTGCCCCCAATTGCATTTCGCGCTGTTTCCATGACGTCATCTGAAACCCAGCAATTGTTGGCTGTTTGGATTGTGTTTGTGTGAATGTTCTTTCACATGCATCTCAAAGAGACTAGAACAGACGCTGTGTTGCTCCTCTCTACTGACAATCCTAAACTTACCCATTTTAGTCACTTGAAGCCTAAACTTACCTGATTAACCTAAATAAAATGTCCCCACATGGCTTCAACCTAAATCTTTGGTTATTTTATGTTTTGGCTTTTACAACATATTGATGTAAAAAGGCATAAAAACATGCTTATTGTAAATTTTTAACATTTCGTTCTACATCTGTGTGGAGACCGTGTTGCCTTCACATGCACAGTGGTCAGTTAAAACATCTTTTAAAAAACACTCCTTGTACATTGCCAGTGTTTTAAAATTTTCTCTCATAACATTTATTGTTCGTGTTTGTATTTTGTCTGCCTTTATGATATGTTGTATTGTATTAACTTGCTGCTTTTCTTGACCAGAACTCCATGAAGAGATATTGTATCTCAATGGGACCTTCCTGAATAAATAAAATTAAATACGTTGCAATGAATTTAAATACACCTTTTTGACTTGACTTAGACTTGTCTCTGGCTGACTTTGCAGACCTGTACAATAGACCAGAGACATGTGTTGTTATGTTGCTATAACAAACAGTGTCTCGGTGCGCCTAAACGTCTTCCTGTTATGTTTCCATAGCAACATCTTCCCATTTATAGAAGCGTGAATCATCATGCGTGGAATGACACTGTCCTCAAAATAAACCACTGTCACACTTCTGTCCAAGTTTACACAGTGTGTGAGAAACAGGTCAGATCTGTGGAGAGGAGAGCATGTTTAAAGTCACTCTGTGGAACATTACAGGCAAATAAATGAAATGTACAAAAATAAAAAGAGAAAACCCGAGGCACATGTATATATATTGTGTTAAATATAGGCACGAAGACATGGGGATAAATAAAGTGATTCTACCTTCCAAGTATGTAAATATATATCTAACAATGCTAACGGTGGCTGCAAGCTAAATGCTAATGTGATGCTAGCGCCGCCTGCGTCTTTTAGCTTCTTTTTTTAACCTTCTGTTTACTTTTCTGACATAACACCACTCAGTAACCTCTATTTAAACCCAGTTGTAACTCGACTTGAATTAGTTGTGCAAAAAATACATTTCATTTGCCAGGAACGTCTAAAAGAGGTAAACAGTTTAGCTTCCATTCTTATTATGGTGAGGAGTGTCATTGCCCACTTCGTACCTCTGCCCACTTTGTACCATTTAGCGCAACGACGCATGCGCAGGCCGAAATTAAGTCTTTTAACACATTATTTGTAAGTGTACAGTTATTATTATTTACTGTATTTGTATTGATATTTATGAATGTATCTTGCAAAAGTTTGCCATAGAAAGCCCAAAACGGCACATTATTTATCGCCATTTTAAGCTAGCAGATAGCAGCGGGAACTAGCTTAATCAGGCATATACGGCTTTAAACGGTAATAATCTCATTTTACAATCATTTGCTTTGTTAAAAACTGTGTGAGAATTTTGTGTTTAACAGTTTAGTTTCGTCTGTGTTTAATTAAAAAAATCAATACGAAAGAAACAATGTAAAAGAAGCAAAGCTAAAGGTACGAAGTGGGCAATGACACAAATGAAAACAACAGCAATGTCCTCAACATCTATTCTTGATGCTAATATTAAGGCCTCCAGCGAATGCAATGTTCATCCATCTATTTTCTTCCACTTCATCCGGAGTCGGGTCGCGGAGGCAGCGGTCTGAGCAGAGAGGCCCTGACTTCCCTGTCCAAAACACAAAGAAACACATTTTATCAGTTGTATTGTAGAGTATTGTAAAGTTCATTTATTAGTAGGTGGAGCTAAGACATCTTCTGCTGTTATTGAATCCAGTAATAATCTCAAGAGCTTAAATCACAACTATGTGTCAGGTAAGCTATGTTTGTTTGTCTCCCTTCTCACCAGACTGATGTGTTTCTAACCCAGAGCAGTTATTACAAAGTGTCAGGAGTTTTACAGCTGCAGATGAGGTTCAGACGTTTGAGAACATGTACTTTGTCTTCTTACGTAACAGCACGTTGATAGAACATTATTAATCTGCTGTTATCAGACCCGACCGGACCAGGATCAGCTCTGAGCGACGCTTTCAACTGTGTCTCACCAAAAATAGTGCTGTTTAACTAAAAGTGCAAGGATTTCTGTCTTAAAGTTTTATGTCAGTTCAACTTATGTGTGAGTCTGTTTGTTATTCCTCCTCTCTTTCTCTGTTTTTCTCTATATATATCTTTATCCTTCTCCTCGATCTGCTCTCTCACTCCTCCTTCTCTCTCTTCTCCATCTCGGTCTAGTTTCCCCTCTGTCTCGTCTCTCTCTCCTCTCTCTTTCTCTCTCTCTGTCTCTAATCTCTCTTTCCCCCTTCTCTTATTCTCTCTCCTTCCTCTCTCTATGTCTCTCTCCCTCTCTCTCTCCTCCATCCATCCTCTCTTTCTGTCCCTTTCTCCTCCCTCTCTCTCTTCTCGTCCCTCTCTCTCTCGCTCTCCTCCTTCTCTTTTTCTCCTCCTTCTCTTTCTCTCTCTTCTCTCTCTCCTCCCTTTCTCTCTCTCTCTCTCTCTCCTCCACCCCCCCTCTTTTTCCTCCCTCTCTCTTCTCCTCTTTCTCTTTCTCTCTCTCTCTCTCCTCCACCCCCCCTCTCTCGTCTCTCTTCTCCTCCTTCTCTTTCTCTCTCTCTCCTCCACCTCTCTCTCTTCTCCCTCTCTTTCTCTCTCTCTCCTCTCCTCCCTCTCTTTCTCTCTCTCCCTCTCTCTCCTCACCCCCTCCTCTCTCCTCTTTTCCTCCTTCTCTTTCCTCTCTCCTCCACCCGTCTCTCTTCTCCTCCTCTTCCTTTCCTCTCTATCTCTCTCTTCCCTTCCCCTCTTCGTCTCCTCCACCCCCTCTCCTCCCCCCCTCCTTTCTCCTCCGGCCCTCTCTCCTGACCCTCTTCCTTCCCCTTCTTCGCTCCTTCTTCTCTCTTCCTCCCCACCCTCCTCTTTCTCCACCCCCTCTCCCTCTCTCTCCTCCCTCTTCTCCTGCCCCCTCTCTCTCTCTCTCTTCTCTCTCCTCCCACCCCCTCTCTTCTTTCCTCGCTTTTATTTCCTTGGACATATTTTTCTCGCAGACAAGTACTTCCATATATATCTAAACTACTCCTCGCTGTCTATTAAACGGTCTCCCAACCTGACCCCTGCTTGCCTCACTTGCTACAATCAGCTTCAGCTTTAACTTTTCAGTAATTAATATCGTCTGACCCCTCTAACCAGCACGCCTACTTCACCTGTACCCTGTCCCCTCCAACCCCCCAACATGGTTCCTGACATTTCCATCGCACTGAACAACCAGAATGAGCCCCCGATCCCCATCGTCCACACCATCCCCCCTCGCTTGTGACTGCACGGCGCCATCCACTGCCCACAGCACACCAACAGTGAATAGCAGATCACGCGCGCTTTGTGTCGCGCATATCGTAACGAGCTCTCTCACAGCCGCTACGGTCTATCGTGCACCTTTCGCGACCCCCCCCATCGAACCACTCCGCTGAACATGCTCTCCTTATCCTCTTCCTTGCCCTCACACTACCACCCAAGCATCATCCCCCACCCGTCCTCGCAGGTCCATCCCGTGCCTGCACACACCCCACAGTTTTCTCTCTCACTACCAGACTTCTATGTAGCCAATAACACCAATCTTTCACATGACTAGTCCACTCGCCCATGGGCTGCTGTTTTACTGACCGCACTCTTTTATCCTACATCTCTATTAACACACACCCCCTCTACCCTTCCACAAAGTTCACGTCACGGACTTCCTCTCCGTCTGCCGCTCTCCTGCTCGCTGTCACATCGTCCATAAATTCACCTAATGCCTCCAATTTTGCACAACAACTCTCCCAAGCGCGCCCCCCCTCATTCGTTGATAGCGTCCAACCATAGTTCCAGATCCTGAACCGTAAATAGGACACACCCATGAGACATCTATTACAACCACTTTCCTCACAATGTAAAACACCCACAACCCCACTACACTTCACACCCGGACCTAACGCACCATCTACCCCCCCCCCCCCCGAGCGCACCGCTCCCAGTTATGCCCGCCGCCGAATTACAGTCAGCACAACCTCCTCTACAGACATTTTACAGATAACACGCACACTCCAAACTACGACACACTCACAGCACACACACCCATATTATCTACACACCTGACACGCTCGCGTCTCTCAGATACCACCATACTTATGCCGTCCCCGTGACCACAGACCAATACATAAGTCCTGAAATGTGCCAAGTCTCTGCGCTGCCCCCCCCTGAATATCACCACAATTATTTCACACTTGAAACCACGTCACATAACAGTCTACTACACTATTTCGTGTTCGCTCATTCGTCCCTTCCTACCGCGCACCGCTGTCGACTGGTGAACTCTTCTCTTCAAACACATCACCTCTAGAAACATTCCCGCTTTAATCGCCTGCCTTACTGTTACAAAGTGGGCATGATCCAGCTCTCTGCTACAGCGCAGCAGCCCACAACCTGTGATGGTCTCTCTCAACTGATCCACAGCTCACATTCACTAACAAAACTTATCGGGTCTGTTATGAAGAGACAGTTTGTCCTGTGGACTGCCCCTGCCCAAGGCTCTCTGCGCTCTGGCCTTTCGTCCCACCCCTTGCCACCATCATTGCCTCCCACAGTCCTACTCCCCCCCTCAAATCCGATGTTGCCCCCCTGTGCTTCTAGCACCCACAA